>MU628483.1:0-105783 GCA_025688805.1 Aspergillus egyptiacus | reverse complement strand
GATCAGTTGCTGTTTGGGTTCCTGAGTCTTGCCCTACAGATGGGAGAAGCATAGTAGGAGTGTATCCATTTTGGAGATCCCTACGATGGCTCCACTACCTCATGCAAATAAGCATATTCTACCGCCTGTCGATACAGTGCGAGTCTCATTCCAGTAGTCCAACGTCGGGGGAAAAGTGTGTACAATAAGCATGAGTGCCTACGCAGATCTGGGTATTGCTCCTCGCTACTCCTCCCGAATCCCAACCACCTTCACCCGAACACTCCAAGGACCGTCCCTCGCCCGGGGAAGCAGCTTGTCTCGCGTGTACCGGATATTCTCCGTAGTCGTCTCGTACAGCTCCATGTCGAACCGACGGACCACGGCTGCGAGGGTGGTAAATAACTCGGCATAAGCCAGGCTGCGTTGCATTCAAAGTTAGTCTTGGGCCGGGAGACGAGTACAGCAATACCAGGAAGGGATTAACTTACTTCATTCCTACACAGGCACGGCTGCCCTTGCCGAACGTCACCAGGAATCGCGAAAGCCCGGAGTTCTGCTCGGCCGCCTCGATCCAGCGTTCGGGGTAGAACCGGTGGGGGTCGGGGAAGATGGTTGGATCCATGTTGACGAATCGTGCGAGCATACTGACCGGGGTCTGGGCTACGTTAGGAGACATTCCTCGAGACAGGGGGCGAGGGGAGGACATACTCCGGGTGGAATGGCAACGTCCTTGTACTTCATCACGTCCCTCGGAGAAATCCTCTGCTGTCGCATCGCAAGGCCGAAGTGGCGTAGCGCTTCGTGGATGACGCCGTTCTGTGGAATTAGGTCTCGGATTCAGAGATAGCAGGGGGTTACAGGACATACGAGATACGGCAGCTTTTCCAGCTCGCGCCATGGCGGGCAATCATACGGGTTGGGCATGACCTCTTCCAGCTCGGAGCGCAGTTTCTGCTTCACGGACTGGTCGCTGAGAATGTAGAACAGCGCCACGGACAGAGTGGTCGCGGTGGTCTCGGTGCCGGCGGCAAACAGAACCAAACCCTCATCCTGAAGTCGCTTGATGGTCTTTTCCTCAGCGGGAACGTCCGGCGCCGTCAGAGCATGGAACATGGTCATCTTCTCCAGGGGAATAGAGGCGTTGGTCTCGCTCAGCGCCTGCATGCACGAGTCCTTGACGCCGTTCAGCAGGTCGTAGATGGCCACGCGCGCGGGGAAGATCCGGGCCATGGCCTGGAAGGGAACCAGCCGCAGCAGGTGGTTAATGAGCGGGAGAAACCGGTGCAGGTGGATGACGTCCGTCCCTTCCTGGACGACCTTGACGATGCCCTGGCCGACATTCTGGGGCTCCTGCAGCCGGTAGTCCTGTCCGTAGGCGTACTGCGTGATCACGTCGCCGGTCATCCCCTGCAGTCGGTCGATGAGCTCGAGCACGGTCCCCTCCTTGTGCGCGGTGACCAGGCTGTCCAGGAAGCGGGACCGCGCCTTGCGGATGACGGGCTCGATGCGCTCGATCGACCGGCGGGAGAAGAAGGAGTTCAGCAACTTCCGGCGCATGCGGTGCGTGTGGTGGTCGACCGTGGCGACGGTCGAGCCGGGGGAGCTGAAGATCTCGACGGACTTGGGGTCCTTGTTGCGAAGTCCCCCGGCGGGGGCGTAGAGCTCGTCGTAGAAGTACGGGTCTTTAATATGGACTTCACGGGGATTGATCCGGACAATCGGGCCTATTTGCATTCTCAGCGAGGGATGCTGGGGCTCGACGGGGTGGTGATAAAAGAATTACCGTATTGCCGGTGCATTCGTTCGATTTCCCAGATGAACATGCCATCCTGGATGACATCAAAGTAGAACTCGTAGAGATGGGTGATTGCCGCCAGCTTCGGGCCGGGGATGTGATGGAGGGGGTCCAGGTACAAACGATAGATCGACCGCACAATCAAACCCACGACGAGGGCCAGGGGGAGATGTTGAAGAAAGCCATCCTGGAAGAAGGTCCACAGCGTGACCGGGGGGAGATCAGCCATGGTTGACGCAGGGCAAGGGCAATATGAGGGCAGGAAGTCGTGCTAGGATCGGAAATGAGGCGGGATAGAGAGTGGTATATATGTGCCACAACGTTTTAGACATTCCAGAAGGGTATATTTGTAGATCAGGGTAATTATTTCTGGAGGAAAAGGGCGATCATCTCGGTGTCATCCAATGCAGGGTCACCCAACGCAGAGACCATGCAGTAGCGCAGCCTCTGAAAGGGATAGGAATGTGTATTTTGCAATCCTGCAGCTGAACCCTGGCCCAAAGCTAAGCAAATAGCCGGTGGGTCAGCGCCAGACCTTCGGGATCAGTCACTACGTCGACAGTCGATAGGAGATCCTGCGTTGATCGGCGCTGACAAGAGTGGAGAGCTGGGGTTCACTAGTCTACACGATAGAATAGGAGGATTGTCCAAAAGCTCGGGCTGGTCTCCACTCTGACATGCCCGATCCTTCGGTTTGCCATCTGTTGATCAAAACATGGATAGGCATGTCGAGGCTGCTGCTTAAGAAGTCGTCCACAGCCACTGCAGTCACCGGGTCCCCTAATCACATCTTTCCCTCCCACACCATTGCTTCATTCCATCCAAGTCTTAGAGCAACATGATCGACAATCCGGTGGCCGTGCTCGTGGACACGAAGAAACAATGTGTCTTGGAGAGCTTTGCCAACGGCTACCATCCCACCTACGGGCTGGGCACAATGTCCGGCAACATCTACGACACCGCGTGGGTGTCCATGGTCAGGAAGCCCACCACGAACGGTCACTCTCTCTGGGCCTTTCCGGCCGCCATTGAAGCTCTTTTGCAGCAGCAAAGCCCGTGCGGCAGTTGGGGTGATTCGGTGTCTCGATTGGATGCCATTGCGAGTACCCTGGCCGCTCTACTGGCCCTGCAGAGACATGCAGCAGACGCAGACTCTCGTTCCGACATTCACACACGGATACTCAAGGCCAAGGCATTCCTAGACACAGCCCTGAAAGACCTGGATGGTCTGCTGACGACGTGTACATTGCCCGTCAGTCTCGAGCTGCGGCTGCCCGCCCTGTTGGCTCTCCTGGGAGCGGAGGGCCACACATTCGACTATGACCGGACCTACCTGACCAAGCTCCAGATGAAGAAAATGTCCAAGATCAACCTGGAGGCCATCTTCAACGGACCCCAGTCTTCTCTGCTGCACTCGGTAGAAGTGCTGATTGGGAAGATCGACTTCCAGACGCTGGCCAAGCATAAGGTCCTTGGCAGCATCCTGGCGTCTCCGTCGGCGACGGCGGCGTACCTGATGTATAACCCCGTGTGGGATGAAGAGGCCGAGGCATATCTCCAGTGTGCGATGTCGAACGGAGCCGGTCAAGGATCAGGCCTCGTGGCAGCGGGGTATCCGACCACAGTATTTGAATGGGCTTGGGTACGCTGCCTTTTCCGTAGGAGAGAATCTCACTCGAAATAAATGCTAATCCAGAAAGGTGACCAAAAACCTGATACGCTATGGCGTCGAGCCCAGCAGCAGCCTTCGCGAGATCGGGAAGCAGGTCGAACACGAAATCAAGCTGCATGGGTTAATAGGCTTCGGTGAGTGACTCTCCTCTGCTGTGTTCAGTTCTGTGCTAATTGGATTGTCCACAGTCCCAAAAGCATGTCCTGATGCGGATGACACGGCCATGTCTTTGATCGCCCTGATGCTGCAGGGAACCCGCTACTCGCCCCAGGGATTGATCGATCAGTTCGAGCGAGAGCATCATTTCGCGACGTATCCGTTCGAGACGCATACCAGCGTCAGCGCCAACGCCAACGTGCTCAGCGCCCTGGTCCTGCTGTCGACCGATGACCGCTACTTGCCCCAGATTGAAAAGTGCATCCGCTATCTGTGCGGTGCCTGGTTCGACTGTCACCGAATGGTGCAGGACAAATGGGTACGTAGTCCACTATGCATTGGAATAACCTCGGAGTAGATTGCCTCTCTAACACAATACTAGAATATCTCGCCGTATTACCCGACCATGCTGACGTGCGAAGCCTTGATGTCGTATCTCCAGCGCTGGAGCAAAGGCGAGCTGTCTTCGCTACCGGACGACCTCATGAAGGTCCAGCTTCCTATTACGCTGTTCCAGGCCTTGGTCCGGACCCTGCGCACCCAGAATGCGGATGGCTCCTGGGGAACCTCCAACTCCGCGGAAGAGACCGCGTATGCGCTTCTGATTCTGAAAAGCGTGGGATCCTTTAGCTTCACCGAGCTGATTGCGGCCGAGGTGCAAGAAGCCGTTCAGAGAGGCCGCCAGTTCATCCTGAAACGGGGCGTGGAACGGTCACCGGCAGACGACCAGCTTTGGCTGGACAAGACCTTGTACGCAATCCCGACGGTGTCGGACGTCTACATCATGGGCGCCATACAGGAGGCGGAGACGGACAAGACCCTGGCTGAAATACCAGCGAAGCTCGTCGACGTGCCAGCCATGACGGTGCACAAGATGGGAGAATACTTTGCGCGGCTACCGTCCCAGAGCGAAACGGCCAAGTGGGTGCTACAAGCCTCCGTGATCGAGGCCCTCCTCATGAGCCACCGGTTGAAGACGCTGGACATCTTCTCGACGGGCAGGGCCCTGGGCGATAAGTACATCAAGTACGCCGCCTGCTTCTGGACCCTGGCCAACAACGCCAGCCCGGAGTATCTGTTCAGCACGGCGGTGATCTACAGCATGGTCGAGTTCTCCGTGGGCATCTTCCAGGAAGACGAGCTGATGGAGAAAGCCCTCCTGAACCTCCCGGATTCCAGCACCGCCCTCCTCGCCGACTATCTGGATCGCCTGTGCGGCGACAAGCCCGTCAGCAATGGATCTTCAACGATAACGAATACCCCGGATGCCGATATCGATTCCCATCTCGAGACCATCCAGCAAAACATCTCCCTCTGGTTCCGCTTCGCCCTAGAAAACAATCTCCCATCCAAAACCACCACCACCAGCCCTTACGACCGACGCGAGTTCCAACAGGAACTCAAGCTGGCGACCCTCGCCGCCATGCAACAAGCCCAAGCCTCCTCCTCCTCCTCCCCCCAACAAACCTTCTACACCTGGCTGCACACCACCGCCGTCCACGACGTCAAAAGTGCCATCGTGTCCAAATCGCTCATCTGCAAGATCGGGCCCGCGCACAAAACCGACCCGTCCGTCTTCACGACCGCCCGCGAGAAGTACCTCGCCGAGAAGCTCTTCCGCCAGATCTCCATCGAGGGCCGCCTGTGGAATGACCTGGGAAGTATCGAGCGCGACCGCGCGGCGGGGAATCTGAATTCCATTGATTTTGCTGAGTTCTCGGGTGGCGGTGGGGATGCTCGGGCGGAGTTGACGCGGCTGGCGGAGTATGAGCACAAATGCACGGTGGATTGCTTGGAGGAGCTGACGGGGGTGCTGGAGGAGGGCGGGAGGGGGGTGATTGCGTTGTATTTGCGGATGTATTATGCGTGCTGTGTGAATTATTCGGAGACGTGTGCGATGTATGCTTTTGCTTCGACGACGGCGAGCTGAGGGGCGGCGTGGCTATATCTATAATCCCCCGGCATGTGGAGGCAGTCCAGATACCTGGTAGAAGACTAATGATACTGATCTAACTACTTATAATGTAGTGTTTTATATATGCTACGTCTTGGGCAACGGTCGACAATATCACATCCTTCCCTCGAGAAAACGGGAACCTAGATACCTGCATTTTCTATACTTTCATGTTAGATATTTCAGCCAGGATGGACCATACGCTATGTAACCTTCAGACTACCTATAAGTACCTTCTGGTACGGAGACTGATAGGGTACAATGTACGCCTGGCACGACATTGAGCCAAGTCATGCAGTATTCTTTCCGGGATGCCATGGCGGCAGTGGCTGGATATCTTTTAGAAGGATCTCCGGCAAAGGCTGATAATCTATATATTTAGATTTTAGAAGACTTTCTACATAAGCTCCTCTTTCTAAGTGCTCTATATATATGACTACTAGGGATAGTAAACAGGGCTCCCTATCTACTCAGTTGTATTTAACTGATACAGTAGATATGGATAGGTTACTTACTCCAGCAAGTAAGATGCCAGCCTGAAGTTAATAGAGAAAGCAATCCATATTATCAGCATAAACAGTAAGATGCTTTAAGAACATTGGAAGCCTAGCTTGATAAGCCCCTTTCTCATACACCGCTTGACAATTCTCTCTCACCAGAAGGATAAATATATGTAGTAGCTCTTTATTGATCCGCGTCAAGCCAGTGGATCTTGTATGCCAGGCGCTGCGTCCGGGATCATTATCTGATACCAAGGGGGACCCCATCTACTTGAGACGGGTCTCCGAATGACAGCTGCCACGTTTCAGCGTCTCTCCAAGCTCTAGTTAGTGAGTGATTTGCCGACCCGTGTCGTCTCATGTAAACGATCGTGGACCCGCTTTTCTGCTGTAGCCGACTTCCAGCGCCAATGAAGGGCTGGCCCAAGTGTACGCTGACACTGGCCTTGAGATTCACCCTTAATCAACTGCCGATGTTGCGCTCTCCGGCCGTCAGGCAGCCATGGGAAGAATCATTTATATTAGCAGCTGTTTGCTTCCCTGGTCTCTGTAGTTTGTTTTCTCCAGCTATTCTCTGCATCTTAATTGCTGCACCAACTACTGTCGATCTTTCCGGAGCTTGGATTTCCTTCTTCTTCTTCTTTTTTTTTTTTTTTCAACGATGTGGTTCCTTTCTCTCAGTCTCCTGGCCACTGCTGGTTCAGTGCAGGGGTACACCATAGTCGACTCCGGCTACATTATGCGCAAGAACATCGACTCGATTGTCCAGCCAGGCCGGTATACAAGCCACATGCACAGCTTCTTCGGGAATGATGCAGTGACTGCAACCACCTCCACCACTGCAGAACTCATGTCCGGCTGTGGCACCAATTCCAACCCGAATGATTTGTCTGTTTACTGTCTGTTGCCCCGTCTCGTGGCCTCGCCGAAGGAACTCACTTATAGAACTGCTCGCTTCCAGGGCACCCAACCCTCTACGCCGACAACGGCACCGCCATCGTCCCCATCGAAGCGCGCTATTTCAAAGCCTACTACAACAACATCGACTCCGCCGAGATCCCCTTCCCGACGGACTTCCGAGCCGTCGCCGGAAACGCCAGCGCCTCCACCGCCGACGCAGTCGACGAGCTCTGGACCATGAGCTGGTGGTGCGAGTACGGCCCCGAGTCCACCCCCGACGTCAACGGATTCCCGGACACAGGATGCAATATCGGGCGTCTTCAGGTGCAACTTCGGTTCCCGGACTGCGTGGACCCCGACACCCTGGATTATGCATACTCGAGCCGCGCATGGCTCAAGAATCTCAACCGCTGCCCGGATGGGATGAAACGCATCCCGCAGCTGCGGTTCTCGGTGCGGTTCGACCACTCGGCCGTTCTACCGGACGGATGGTCCGGCCAGGCACCCCTGTTCCTCGCGAGTGGGAACGCATACAGCTTTCACGGCGACTTCATCAATGGGTGGATTCCCGAGGCTGCGGAGAATATGCTGCTGGCGACCGAGAAGCGCACGTTTCAGGTGGTGGAGGGGCCGAGGTCTGAGATGCCGACTTGTACGCCTACGGATGCGGATCCGGAGAATGGGACGAGTGATTATGAGGAGAGCCTGGCCATGATGTCTGCCGCGGGTGCTGGGTCCGATGCTGGCGCGAGCAGCGTGTCTACTTCTGCGGCCCCGGTAGCTTCATCGAGTGGCAGTGTCGCTTACTCGACGAGCGTCGTTCAGCCCTCGCCCACTCTTTCTCCCACGCCGTCCTCGGTCAGTGTGCCCACCGCTGCCTCTCAGTCTGCTGCAGAGACCAAGCCGCACCAACCTGGCAGACATGGACGCGGCAACCGGTGTCGCAGAGCTTGAGGACGCTTCACGGTACTGGCTGTATGATTGGCCCGCCGGATGTCGAGGGTCCCACCAGGCGTCTAAGGTGTTGTTACTTTGCTCTGTGTATTAGTTTTCATCGACACGAAGTTTCAGACAGTTAGCACTCTGCTTGGAAGGTTCTATATCCGGGCCATGACCACGCGCTCATTTGTTCAGAACATGAAATCTTTGTACCTCTTAGACATCCCCATCAGGAACAATGGCGAAAGGTTTAATAGATTTGTTTCCGGAACGGCTCAAAGAGCATATCCAGACAACATTCAAGCAAAGCCCTTTCACTATCATGCTCCAAATCAGCCTTTGTTCAACCGTATATAAAACCTCATCCAGCCCTCAAGTCATATCGCAATCCATCTACCCATCCAAGACCACACATACCTACTAAAGTTATTTCAATATCCTAACCATGCCACCCACAAAACCCTGCACAGCCCAATCCCCCTGCCCCGGCTGCAAGCCCACTTACACCAAGCTCCTGAACACCAACCCCTCCCCGCATACTAATCCCCAGGGCCAACCCCCCTACCTCGTCTCCCCCCGAACCTACCCAATCCAAGTCCTCCTAACTGCCGTCGGCCCCGAACTGGCCGAGTTCTGCTCCACCCTGACGGACTACTACACCATCAAGCTGCACGAAGTCTTCCACCAGCATGTGCCCGTCCACCGCCGACTCTTCACCCAGGAAGGCCGCGCAAAGTCCGAGACGGTGCTTTGTTTCCTGATGGACCTACCACGGAAGGTGGACCTTGACGGCGAGCTGTTGGGCCTGCTGATCTGCTCGTTGCCGAGGCTACCGGGGGAGTTGACGGTTGAGGTCCGGGAGCCGAGTGACGGAGTGGCGTGTCGGAATCGGTGTCGATTGGGGTTTTTTGCGAAGAAGGTGGCGCATGGGGATGATGCGGTGGAGGAGGGGGATGAGGAGTGGGTTATGGTTGACGAGGAGGAGGCGGAGGATGGGTTTTAGGGTTCGTCTATGTTTTTCTATGCTTGTGTTTGCTTTAGATCTGGGAAGGTTGCACGGTGGAAAGGGCTGAGGGAGAATCATCTGGTAGACAGGCGGTAGAATGAGTATCACTTTGAGATTTCGATGATGCTTGTTTTGTTCTTGAGAAGTCGACAAATCGGATAGCCAAGAGGAATACACATTACTGATTACTGGCAATTGCAGTTCAGCAAGGACCTCCCTTGCTATACAATATCTAGCTCAAGAAGATTCAGATGGCTACAGTGCCAGCAGTGCTCGAGCATCCTATCTCATCATTCATCAATTTGCAGGACGGCCTCTCACAGCGCATCTGGGCAAAGGTCAGCCAGAGACTACTCACCTACCCATGCCGGTTCCATGCTTACGCCGGTTGCAGGTTGGGATACCTTAAATAGCCGTGCACCCTTCAGAAGTAATTTCATCAGCCAATGCGCGACAGATGCGTCAAAGGCGACGAGCCTCTGGGTCCTCAGAGAGTCTCTGGACTTGGAAAGCCGTCAATCGAAAAGGTAGGCGTTATCTGCCTGCCATCTCGCCAATGTCAGCTCATGTTGACTGACCTCATTCGTGGTGCGTCTGGAATACGGCTGCTCCATCAGAATGGATCATACTATTAATGTAGTACTCCACGGCAGTAGAATCGTGATCAGTGACTTGGTCACGGACTAACAGTGGAGGGTGGTCTAAGTGGGTGTTCGCGTCAGTCAGTAAGTCATACGAACGAGTATCCTTTCTTTCAGGGAGGCCAGACAAACGAGATGATTTCACTAGAAAGGGGGCAAGGGCTATGGCAATTTATGCTTCTTTGGCATAGTTGCTCCTTGCTGGAGGAGCCTGCCTGGTCTCTACCTTCTCAAAGCAGCCTGAACTACCTGAGCAGTACAGATGCTGAGAAATTCCGACTGTAGTCGATCAAGGCTTGCCTAGTGTTGCCTATGTATGTTTGGGTCACAACAACAGTGTCCATGGGGTCTGATTTCTGCTCGGTTATTCGGAGCATCCCGTGTTCTTGCGAGTCCTTGCTTTAGACTGGAACTAATGCACTGCGGCGCAGTCACTGCAGAGCCCGACTGACCGCAGCAAGTGGTTATCTGAGCCGATCCTTACCGTCCTTAGTATACGATTTCAGGGGGCCTAATTATCAATAGATAGCGCAGGTGGGCAGCTCGTTCCGTCCCGTAGACGAGGTCCTGTAGAGAACAACGGAGGTGGATTCCTTGCTGGCCCCAGAGACAGTAACAGGGGGGTTGCCTCGCCGTTCAGCATGATCATTTTGATCGTCCAGCACCTGATGGAGATTGCCTTGAGAGTACGCTACCACCAAGCCGGAGCTACTAAATCAGATGGTCTAAACCGGGCGTGCCGCACCCAAGCCCTGGTCCCAGTCTGTCTGGATTGTGACGCGGCGTTCCCATGTAGGCGCCGGCTCAGCTGCCACTAGGACAGCCAGCTGGGTTCATTCCGCAGGAGAATTCTCACCCTCCAAACACGTTCTTGAATGAACTCTGGGATTTCATCGGGCTGGCTGCTCGTCGTTGCGGAATTAGAAACTCATCATTTACAGTTGTCCGATCATGCCGTTCGGCGTCGTTCCCCAGGAAATCGGTGCTCGCATAAATGCCCGTAATCTCGTCCAGAGAATTGCGAAGGAGCACGGCCATTTGGGCGAAGCGACTCTTCGCCGTATGGACCCGGAGACGCGTCGGGAGGTCGAGGAAGCCATGTTAAAGAAGGACGAGCTGATCGGGTCCACGGTTATAACGTACGTACAGCAGAACATGCTCGCATGCATGGGACCTCCAGGGCGCCTTGACTGCCGAGCTGACATGAATGCCCATCCAGCCTGGCCAAGAATGTATACAACAGCAGCGCCAGATTTGTCTTCGAGCTCCTGCAGAATGCAGATGACAACAGCTACTTCCACGCCAGATCGCGTTCCGCAACCCCCTACGTTTCTTTCCGGGTCTATCCTGGTCGAATAGTGCTGGAGTGCAACGAGGATGGCTTCACGCGCGAGAATCTGGTCGCCATCTGCAACGTCGGACAGAGCTCCAAATCGGGCGCGCAAGGGTATATTGGCGAGAAAGGCATCGGATTCAAGTCGGTCTTCATGGTGGCCTGGAAGGTTCTCATTCAATCGGGCGAGTTCTCCTTCTACTTCCAGCATCGGATCGGCGATTCGGGGATGGGAATGATCTCGCCCATCTGGGAGGAAACTGAGGACAAAGCCCCGGACGGGATCACTCGCATTACGCTCTTCTTGCATGACCGGGGGCCGGAGGAGCTCCTGGCGAAGCAACGAGAGACCACTTTTCAGCAGTTTCGGGACCTTCAAGCCACCTTTCTCCTGTTTCTGAAGAACCTCCGAAGGATCGAGGTTCGGATGTTCAATGAGGCGGAGGAACAGCTTTCATCGGTGGTCTATTCCATGGAATACCAGCAGCCGCAGCTGCATCTGGTCAAGCTGGCAAAGGAAACACAGGCGGGCGAGACAACCCACGTTGGCGTTCAACATTTTCACATCACCAAGGCAATGGTTGACGGTCTTCCGAGAAGTGAGAATCGAAGCTATACAGAGACCGAGCCGTATGGAAAAGCCGAGGTTGTACTCGCATTCCCCTTGGCTGCAGACTCGGTTCCGGTCATTGAGCAACAGGATATCTTTGCCTTTCTTCCCATACGAAGGATGGGGTTTTCAGTCAGATCCCGAGCTCGCATATTCAGATCCAAGGCTGACCCGGTCCCAGTTCTTAATTCACGCGGATTTTGTCACCGATGCCAGTCGGCAGGATATTGTTCGGTCCTCCGCTCGCAATCTCGGGCTCCTCGGCTGCATTGCCCAGGTATTCGTGAAAGCTGTGTCGCAGTTCTGCAAGCACCCAACCCTGCGCTACCAGTGGATGCGATATCTTCCTCGAGCTAACGAAACCCACTGGGACGGATTCTGGGTCCAGCTGCTCGACAGTATCCGCTCCCACCTGTCACGAATCCCAGTTCTGTGGACCAGAGGTCACAACGAACTGCGCTGCATCGGAAACATGCGACAGCTCCCATGGAACATGCTCGACAAAAATGAAGATCCCCTCCTTGGGGATCTGCGACCCGGGCAATATCTCGCTTCGGAATACCTAGCGCGGGATTTGGAAGTGCTCCGACAGTATGGACTACGTTGCATGGACACGGCCGGATTCCTCGACCGAGTTCGTCACGACCTGGACAGGGGGCCATTCTCTGTGGTACGGTCTTGTACCGACGATGACTGGCATTCTCGAGTGGCGAGGATCTTAATGTCTGCCCTCTCACTGGGGCTAAAATCAGTGAAAGACCTTCCAATCATTCCGTTGATTCGCGGGGAATGGAAGCCTGCCAGGTCGATCAGGGTCAAGTCGATCTACTATTCGCACTGTGACGGGCATCAGATTCCCGCTCAGCTGCCACTGGACTTAGTCTATCCGCAGGCTGAGGCAAATCCCGAGCGGCGCCAACTGTTTGACTGCCTTGGGGTTGTGAAACCACCGGTGGGCCCTGTTCGACAAGCGGTAATAAGACACCATTCCAAGTACAATTTCAAGCTCGAAGCCTCACGTCATGGTTTGATGTTCCTTTATCTTACTGCCCACCTGGACCCTTCCAGTGACTCGGCAGCCGACTATAACGGTGTTCGTCTGATCGACCGCCAGAACAGGACGTGGTCGGCGCAGACGCGTACATACTTCTTCCCTGGGAACGACCCGTACTGCGCCGAGCAATTGCTAGCGCCCAGAGAGCCAGATGGGGCCGATAAAGGTGCTCCGAGTGTCCATGTATCCATACTCCATCCCCGTTACGTAGAGGACTCCCCGACAACACCAGAGGGTGAACGCCGCAGCTGGAAGACGTGGCTGGGCGAAGTGCTGCACGTCCGTGACACCGTTCCGGTCACTCGCTGTGGAAGACTGAGTGCAGAGTGCCTCTACATAGCGACGCAGCGCCCGGAGAGTTTCTTAGGTTTCTTAGTGGCGTCCTGGAAGTCGGAGGGCGCCACTATCCTGGCGGATCGAGGGCTGACCAAGGAGTTGCTAGACATCAATGTGCTTTGCGAAAACGGATACATGCACCCTCTCGGTATGACATATGTACCTGCTCCAGAACTGGCCTATGCCAGGCAATTCCTTCTGGAAGGCGAGTTTTTCCCGTGGCTTCGGGTGGACACATCTCTGCGAAACAGCGCCTGGCTTTCCGACTTGAGTGCCCTGGCAGAGTCCTTGGGGTTTGGCTTTCCACAGTCGGAGCTGCAGCTTTACCTTACCGTTCTATCGTTCATCGCCAAGGCCTCTCACAAAGCTGAAAGCCCACCGATGGAGCCGGATCGATTGTTTGATCTCTATTCTCGGATCCAAGCCCGGTACTGCGAGTCCGCGACGCGTAGTATAGATGGCGATATGATTAGGTAAAGCATAGACCCTAGCTGTCATCTCGCAATATGCTGAATGTAAGGTGCAGGAAAACCTTCGATTCCGAGGGCCTCGTTTATGTGCCCCAGCTTGGTGATCGGGATGCCTTTTGGACTGTTCCCACGCGGTGTTTATGGGAAGCGCCCGGAGACATGATTCACAAACCCTCGCTAAAATCCCGATATGAAGACGTGGATCATGGGATATATCTCGCCAGCTTTTTCCAAAGCACGCTGGGCATACCAAATGCCGGCTTGGATGACTTTTTGGGTGAGTTGGTCGAACAAACTGCCGATGGGCCTGTGAACTTCGACCATATATACAACTTGTACTTGGAAATCGATAGGCGAAGGGAGGGGATGGACCCAGCCGTTGCTGCAGGAGTCAGGTATGAGTTTGTGCCTGGATATATGCTAGTCTGGTAGCTCATAGCTTGCAGGGAGAAGTTCGAACAACACCAGCTCATCTACTACACCCGTGGAGACGACGGCGAGTGGCACCGCCCATCCCAGTGTCTGTGGTCGACAACGACCGACATTAAAGGCATGGTTGCGCTGAACGACGTCTACGAGGACCTCTTTAGCTTTTTTGTCGAGCTGCTGGGTGTTCGCACCTTGACGCTGGAGATGGTCCACGATAAACTGGTTGAGCAAGGACGGGGGCCAACTTCGGTCAACGAGGTGAAAGAGACGATCTGGCTACTGAATTCATACCTGCAAGGCGAGGAGGAGCCTCCGAGTCCCAGGAAGCTGCTTGCAAGCAAGGTGTTTCCAGTCAAATACCGCGATGGCATTGTCAGACTGTGCAGCTCCGCGGTGGAATTTTCCATCATTGACCGCAAGCACTTGTCGCACTTTTTCTCGGACCACGTCAAGGCCCTGGACTTTGGGCTCAACGAGGTCCTACGCCTGGCACCATTCCTCCGATGGGCTAGGCTAGAGGCGCGTTATCTGTCCGCATCCGTCAAGGAGATTTCGGCGCATTCTGGCGAATCCCACAGATTGACTTCACCGGGCCGAAACATCGCCCAAAAGGCCCACGGGCTGCTTCGGTGAGATCTGCAGGAGAGTGATGAGAGAGAGTCCACCGATACTAACGGAATTTGCAGAATAGCTGTCCATTTCCAGAGCCCACGTGCGATCAAGGACGAGGTCGGATTCTACCAAATCCTCAAGAATATCGATGTCAGGGAGACGGATGGCATCACATCCGAGTTACACCTCAACCAGGACGGCCAGGATATCCGAGTCGAGGTCGCGAAAAGCGAATTGCACTTCCAGGAAAACGGGTCCGGACTAACGATATATGTTCCACGGGACGAGCAGGCCCAGTACTTATGCTTTCTTGACCGGCTGCCCAGGGCTCTTCTAGAATGGATCCTGACCGAGCCATCTACGGGGATTGCTGATCCATTCGACGAGAGGGCTCTGAACGTCATGCAAAACCTCATCCAGGGAAGGAGTGAATATATTTCTCTGTCCCTTGACAGAGCTGGTATCCTGTCTGTGGAAACACCGGAAGATCCGATCCATGTCGACGTCGAAGTTGCTCCCCCTCCGGACATGGCCACCGACAGCACACGGTCTACTGTCAGTGGAGGCAGTGGACATATCTCGCCCTGGGATTCAGATAACGCCACTCTTCATGGAGCTTATGGTACCGGGGCTTATATCCACAGAGCTACGACCACACTTTCAGAAACAGCACGCACTTCCCTTCGTGGGATGGGCCATTCTGCACGTTCCGCGCAAGCAGCAACGACCGGTCACAGCGTGCCTCTGCCATCGGCTCCCGAGCCTATCATTCTCCCGACGGATGCAGGATATCGCACGCTCCTTCGTCATGTTGTCTCTGCCGCCGTGGAAGCCGTGTTTCCAAGCCGAGGTCCTTTCGACATGGCCACTCTCACCCACACTCTGGACTCTTATGGTTCCGACCTTGGTGCCTCCTCTTTCGGGCTCCGTACAATGGACAAGATTGAACGAGATAAGCGAGTAGGGGCTGCCGGGGAATTATTTGTAGGTCTCCCCGCGGCTCTTCTACTCATTACATGATGGTCTTTGCTAAGCAGTCTAAACTCATACGGTGTGAAAAATAGGTATTTGAATTGCTATCACGCCTAACCCTGCCGGACTTCTCCCGCGATAATTGGAAGAGTACCATTCGTCATTACGTGCGTGTCCACGACGAATATTCCGATCTGGCTCCGTGGGATGGGAGAGAGACCGCAGACATGCTATACACCGACAGTGCCGGCCTCTTCACTGCCCTGTTGATTGAGAAGGGCTATTTACCCGCCGAGACCTGGGAGGGACGCCGACCGACGTACTATCTCGAAGTCAAAGCAACCACCGGTTCCTGGGAGACGCCATTCTATATGAGCAAATCGCAGTATCAACGAGTAGGTCGATCTGGACCATTATTAGCCGTAGATTCATGGGTGAGGAGAGCTGACGATCCGCCGAACCAGATGCAAAATCCTTCCGGCGGAGCGGCTGGGGGCCGGCCGCTGGAGTGTGTATATGTGGTATTCCGAGTCTTCAATCTAGGTCGCGATTCAGTGGGAGTCAAGGTCTATGTGGATCCGGAATCCATGAGGGAGCGAAGGGAGCTATTGTTCACGGCGGAGACTTGGTCTGTTACGCCTGCACCCGGTTTTGGAGACCGCGGTCGTCAGGATCCATCACCGTTGAACGGAGAGCCAGACTCTACTATGTAAGTATCTAAGGTAGCAGGCTAGAATATATTACAGGCGACGTGCCGGGTAGGAAAGGGTGACTATGATTCCTCACGCAACAGCAGAGATAAGTAGAGTAACAATCACTATAGAACGCTGGAATTTAGGCCTTGAGATCTGTCCCAGCAAGTTCTACAGCTAGGGAATCAAAAGGGCACTCAAGATGTGGGGAGCAGGTCTCCTATTCTCATTACTATATTCAAGGATATACTAGGGTTAAGTATCCTAATCTACTTATTAATCAATTTTTATATAGAGATACATGTTCTTATGGGTTTAAACCTGGTTGACTTTTTAACTGCAGTCACAATTAGGATGGGGGCAAGATACATTAATACTTGATAAATATTAGAAATAAAAGAAGCAGACTTTGTCCACAGGTTTTTCTTAGAGAACAGGGTAGACTATGTATAAACACGCCTGTACAGTTATCCCAAACAGGAAAAAGTAAAAATCATGAACGGCTATATAATCCACTAGGAGAATCAAATAGAAAAGGAAATCCTACCTTATCATCACCACCCACCTCACTTACAGAACCGGCATATCTGGGATTCCTCGCTCCGGTTGTGTCATCAAGGGTTAAGATCAGTCACATGCTAAGGGTCTGGAGTCTCAATTTCGGCCAGGGTGATCAGAAAGCTGGGATAACAGGGGTGGCGCGTAATATCACACAGTTTGGAGGAGATCCAGAGCGGATGACCTTTTGCGGCAGCTCAGCAGGAGGCAGTTGTGTATATACCTTCTTGATGCGGATCGGACATGCTCAGGTCTTTTTCTCTGTGAAGGTGAATCTTGTTAGAGCGCTGCCTGTTGCTGACAATGTTATAATAACGCCCAAGATTATATCATTTTCATGCATAGATTCATAGTAAGCCTATTAAAGTTAGGATAAGGATCACTGATGTCGACGTGGGTTAGTTCCCCTGTGTGGTCTGGCCTGCTAAACTGTACGCCTGCCGGTCCTCACTGAGGAAGTTAGTCGGCTTGTTAGGTTTATACCAGATACGGACGCATGGTCTTAGCGACGAAAGCAGGAGCAGCAGTTCATTACCACAAGCAAACTACCTTCAGGCCTGGATTCCCAACGCCAGTACGCCCCCTGACACCAGGTAAAATGATCTCAGAACCCGAGGACTCAGGCAATGCAGTCCCCCGTGTCGGGAGGCAACTCCGGGGTCCCTGGCTGAACCACGCGGAAGCATGATTGTCGGCATTTGAAAGGATTACAATTCACTGTGGGTTAGCTGGATTTGACTGAGGATGGATGGAATCGTGCAATTTCAGGGCCGGATCTGAAGATGACTGGTGCTCAGGTAGTATCTTGAGCCAGCGGGCCCACGGCCAATGCCATTGGAGTGTGGAGGAACGTGGACGTGCTGTCGGTAGGCAAACACATTTCTTTAATGAACGGCCTAGCGCATCGACCACGACGGTCACTGCGGGGTGGGCGGATTTACGGGCAGAACACTGATCGATCCACCGGACGAAAGAGCTGGAGCAGGACGGAGAGAGACGGCGGGCGAGTCCACTCGATGCCTCTCCGATTGGAGTCGATGGCGCACTAGGGGCCGTTTCGGGGAATGGATGCTTCGAATATAAATAGGCCAAAGCAAGATACGGAGGGAGATGTCTGACAGGAACACTATGATTGTTTAGAGATATTCCTGTACTCCTCGGCCGTTGACAGTCTATACGGCAACGCATATTCACCCCTTCCAACGCTCGAGAAGCATACGACACTAGTGCCCAAGACAAGAAGAATCCAAGCCGCGACAAGACCTTGGCAGAGGGGCCGACGGCAGCACAAGCAATCCTGCCAACCATGCCACATGAGCTTAGCCCCCGATCAGCACCGTCAAGCAGACGTCGCTCGTCGGCTTCAAGCACACGGACAAGGTTTCTCGAGTTACGACCCAAGGGTAGGTACCTACTCCCGATCGTGACGGTGTGCAGTGGATTGGACATTGACCAGCATTCCAGGACCCCTGGTGATTGTCTCCCCGGCGAGCCCGACCGAGTTCAAGCGAAAGCAGCACGCACAGGCCCAGAAGCACCTTCGCGACCGCATGAACGTGCTCCTGGACCGAATCGGACAAATCCTGGAGGCCGGTGGGGTGAAACAGGGCACCGGGGGAACGAAGGTACGCGGGCCAATCCGTGGGCATGATTCACGCACGAGATTTGGCAATGTGGCATGCTGACTGCGGGAAATCGGGTTATCTATCGCCAGGTGGAACTACTGGAAGCAGCAGTGGATTACATTCAGTCGCTGCAGGGCCAGGTCGAGGAACTGAGGCGCCTCACCTCGGGGGATTGCCGGGACGGGAATCGTTAACCGAATGGAAGGGGTGACAGGTATTGATCAGGTTACATAGCGTTCCATTCGAGTCATGGTGTTTCTAGAGATTGGTTCCTAGGCTGAGCGCTGGTCTGACAGTGGCGGCAGTGGTGGGGGAGATGTCAGTCACGTTGTGCCCTTGCATGCTGGAAATCAAGCCGCAGGTTGGATTGGATTAAGCACATACCCAAGGAAAACGATATGCTTGTCCCATGTTAAGCACGCCGAGGAGCGGTCCAAGAGACTCCAAGACCACCACGTTGTCGATTAGGGCTGTTCCATTGGTCTATCCCGCGTTTCCACTTGAGCTTCGCCCGATCCAAGACCCACGGCCGGATCCTCTTGGCAATTTGGACATCTACCGGTATCATCTATCCATGTGGGCTTGATCAATTGATGCAAAGTCGGAAATGTCAGTATATAATCCTCCCTGCATGTTCTGCTGTCCGACAGGTTCTCAAGAACAGCACCCAGATCCTGTCTCGCCGTCTCTGGCTTCCTAATCGCCATGGCTCTTCACCAGTTCGACTACATCCTCGCTCTGGGCACCATTTTTGCCTTTCTGGACGCGTGGAACATTGGGGCCAACGATACGGCCAACTCATGGGCCACCTCCATCTCCTCGCGCTCCGTCAAGTACTGGCAGGCCATGGTCCTGGCCACCATCATGGAGTTCAGCGGAGGGTAGGTCTCCTTCATAGCTTCCAGTCCAGCAAGTGAGGTCGGCTGACTCGAGTAGAATCGGTGTAGGGGCCACCGTTTCCGATACCATCCGCACGAAAGTCGTCGACCTGGACCGATTCGAGGGCAACGCCCCCTTGCTCATGCTGGGGATGATGTGTGCCCTGATCGGCTCGTCGCTCTACCTCACCTTCGCCACCCGCATCGGTCTGCCCTGCTCGACCACCCACTCCATCCTGGGCGGAGTCATCGGCATGGGCATTGCCCTCGTGGGCGCAGACGGGGTCGTCTGGTGGGGAGGAAACATCAACTCCGGCGTCGTGCAGGTCTTCCTCGCCTGGGTCATTGCCCCGGTGCTGTCCGGTGCTTTCGGCGCCATTATCTTCCTCTTCACCAAATACGTCGTGCTCCTGCGAAGCAACCCTGCCTTCAAGGCTCTCTGCACCGTGCCATTGTACTTCTTCGTCACCTGCACCCTCCTGGCCAGTATGTGTCCGAGTCCCTCTCCTGGTCCACGGTCGTACTAACAACACACAGTGCTCATCGTGTGGAAGGGAGGTTCTAGCCGAATCGACCTCACCGGCCGCGAGATCGCCGGCACTGTCGTCGGAACCGGGGCCGTCATGGCTGTCCTGTCGGCGTTTTTCCTGGTCCCCTGGATGTACCGTCGGGTGATCAAGGACGACTGGTCGCTCCGTCCGTGGCACCTGCTGCTCGGTCCTCTCGTCCTCCGTCGTGGCGAGGTCCCTCCCCGGCCCGCACATGTCAAGACCGTGCAGAACTACTACCGGGGCCACAAGACCATGGAGGAGCTCCAGGCGGAGCGTTCTGCAGGCCGAGATGAAGAGACGGCCTCCTCGTCCGAGCAGAAGGCCGAGCCCAAGGTCGAACCGCAACCCGTCCCATCATCAGTATCTGTATCTGTTTCTGAGCCCCAGGAAACCCTGAACATCTCCGGCCCCCGTCCAGAGGGCAGCGCCTTCCACCCGGCCGTTCTCTTCTGGCAGGCCAAACGACTCTTCTTCCGCGGGATCGAGCAGGACATCGTCGCTCTGCAGAAGAAACGCGACTTTCTCTCCGGCGATCTCGAAATGACCCACGCCCACGCCCAGCACTACGACAACCGCGCCGAGTACATGTTTACATTCCTGCAGGTGCTGACGGCCTCCACGGCCTCGTTTGCTCACGGTGCCAATGATCTTTCCAAGTAATTCCCTCCAACCCTCTCCTACAATACATCTATCTATCTATCTATATATCTATGTATATGTACTAACCCACCCAGCGCCGTCGGCCCCTACGCCACCATCTACAACATCTGGAAAACCGGCGGCCTCGAGGGCTCCAAGACCCCTGTCCCTTACTGGATTCTGTAAGTCACGTCACCGTCACCTCAATTCCATTGAATTATCTTCCCTAACGGCCATCCCCAGCGCCTTCGGCGGCATCTCCCTCGTCATCGGCCTCTGGACCTACGGCTACAACATCATGCGCAACCTCGGCAACCGACTGACCCTGCACTCGCCGTCTCGGGGATTTACAATGGAACTCGGCTCCGCTGTCACGGTTATTATGGCTACCAAGCTGAGTACGCTCCCTACATACCCTGACCTATGTGGTTTCTCCTACCTAGTGAAAGCAGACTAATAGAATGGGTGCAGAGCTCCCCGTCTCCACGACGCAGTGTATCACGGGGGCGACGGTCGGTGTCGGTCTGTGCAACGGCACCTGGCGGACGATCAACTGGCGCATGGTGCTGTGGATCTACATGGGGTGGATTATCACGGTGCCGGTGGCGGGCATCATCTCGGGGTGTTTGACGGGGATTATTATCAATGCGCCGCGGTGGGGGATGGTGTACGATGTTTAGTTATGCCTAGTTGATGGGTGTGTATGTGTATATATGGTAGAGCTGGTTATGTGTGCTCACTCTGGGTGGAATTGGTGGCTAGTTGAGACTGTTGATATAGTTAATATAATAATATACTTCGATCTGGAGCAGCCGTGGTGGTATGTTGGCCATTAATCTGACTACTAGATTTATCACTGATTCAGGTTCTGGGGCCAGGGCTCGAGGTCCGTTCTCGTGAGATTTCCTGCTTTACCAGTGTCATATATGAATTTATTTATGGGTGTTCAGGGCAGGCGCATCTGACAGTCCTCCGTATAATGAGTAGGCTGTCAAGTGGAGGTGTGAATTCATCTATGATCTTGGAGCTCCGTAGACCACCACCCTACTACAAAACACTGAATGCACCAAGATAGCCTACTTCCTCCCACATCCATCTAAACTCATCCTCTAATGCATATGCTCCTCCTCCACCCCCGGCCAATCCTCCCATCCATCCTCCCACATCCCCGCCAACCTCTCCTCCTTCTCCGTCCTCGACAACTTCTCATCCCCCATCACCGCCTCCCACCTCTCCATATCCCCATCATCCAGCAAACACCCATCCAGCAACGCCGTAATGGCATCTACATCCAACCCCTCCCCAATAAACACCAACTCCTGCCGCCGATCCCCCCATCTGCCCTGAAAGTCCCGCTCAATCGACTCCCGCACGTCCTTGTCCTCTGGCCAATCCTCGTCGGCCACCTCCGCGAACCACGGTCCCCCAGGCCCGACGGTCAGCATGCCGCCCGCTTGGCTCCACTCGCCGAAGTGCATGGGGCGCGTCGCGAGCCAGAAGAAGCCCTTGGTGCGGAGGATGGGGCCGAAGGCGGGGTGGTTGCGCTTGTTGGATAGGATGGTGGATTGGTCGAGTTGGGGGAAGTCGGCGAATTCTTCTTCTTCTTCTTCTTCTTCTTCTTCTTCGTCCTCTTCCCCGTCGTCGTTGTCGTCGCCGTTCTTGTCGTTGTCGGGTTTGTCGGATTGCATGTCCTCGTCTTCGTCTTCGGTTTCGTCGTCGTCGTCGTCATCGTCGTCTCCATCGTCGTGTGCGTGCAGCGACTGCAAGAGGATGAACTTGTCATGCAGCAACGCAAACAATCTCCGCGGGTGGAACGGTCGTCGAGCCGAGTAGACGAAATTGTTAATCCCGTACCTAGTCCTCATTAGCCTCATCCCCATACAAATATATATCTTGAGAGTAATACTCCAACGTCTCCGGCCTAGGCGCCACCCTCTTCCCCACCCCGATACTTACAACCGTCATCTCATGCAGACTCCTCAACCACCCGGCCCCCGAAGCAGCCTTGACGAAATCAAACCTCCCCGTGGAAATAATCTCCCTCACATCGACCTTGGAGTAGCTGCATTCAATCAGCTTCGCATCGGGATTCAGCAGCCCGACAAGCCGCCGGATCCGGCCGCGCTCTTCGGCCGAGACGGTCTCGACCTTGTTCATGATCAGCACGTCGGCGAACTCGATCTGGTCGACCATCAGGTCGGAGATCGTGCGCTCATCCTCGGGGATGATCTCGTCGCGGCCGTACCGGTCGGACAGGAACTCGGTGGTGTCGAAGTTGGAGAGCAGATTGAAGGCGTCCAGAACGGTGACGGTTGTGTCGAGGCGGGCGAGCTTGTGGAGGCCGCCGAGTTGGGCGCTGTTGTGTATACGGTATTTATATCAGCTTTCAAGGTGAAGGAAGGGAATCAATGAAGGAAGGAGAAGGGGAAGCGTACATCTCCTCCAGAATCCTCTTACTCTCCCCATCCGCCTCCACACCGTCCATCTTCTCATCCTCATCTTGACCATTCCCCTCGACCTCCAGCATCGCCTCCGTAAACTCCGCCGTAAACGTCTCCGCCACCTGCATCGGCTCCGAAATGCCCGTGCTCTCAATCACGACATAATCCACCTCCTTTTGCTTCGTCAGCCGCGCCAGCTCGGAAAGCAGATCCCCGCGGAGCGTGCAGCAGATGCACCCGTTCTGCAGCTGAATGAGCTTCTCTTTTGTCTGCGAGACCTTGTGGTGCGTGATCAGGGATGCGTCGATGTTGAGACTACAGAGTAAACCATAATGAGTATGAGATGCTTTGAGACTATGTGGGGAATTAGAGGGGGAAGGGGACTGACGAGCTCATGTCGTTGACGATGACGGCGATGCGGAGGCCATGGTCGCTGGATTTGAGGATGTGTTCCAGGAGGGTGGTTTTGCCGCTTCCCTTTTTCGTGGTGGATTTGAGGTTAGTATACATATCTACATAGATGTCTTGTCTTGCTTTCTGACAGTGGGATAGGGGAGAGGGAGGGAGAGGGAGGGGTACCAGAAAGCCCGAGAGGAGGGTTACAGGCAGCTGCCGGGTTTGCGGTTCTTCTTTCGCAATCATTTTGTTTTCTCTTATCCTGTGGCGCTTTTCTTGCAGATAGTATTGCTGTTCAATGCAAAGATACTAGATTGAACAAAAAGATGGAAAGACAGAAAAAATGGTGTAGATAATTACTGAATTGTGCGTCCTGATCCCCCCTTTATATACATGCCCCCAAGGTGTCTCGCCAAAGCACACTGTTCGGCAGTTCAGCAAATCGAATCATATACTGAGAGAAGATAATATATTGAATAAACAAAGAATTACATTTGCAATGATTTGATTCGTCCCGGACGTCTCCAAGGTACCTGGAGAGCGAGAAGCGGAGGGATTGCAAGGTCCTCAGCCAAGTTAGGGCCGGAATTCTAGATGGAAACCTCCCCCTGGTTGCGGACTGACGGACTATTATTGGCATTTCTGTCGAGTTATTACGATTCTAGGTGGCTCTTTGTATATCGTTAGACAAATTTCAAAAAGCTTAGGAGCTGTTCAAGTCTGCGCCATTAACGTAGTCGCCGAGTTCCAGTTTACTACAAACCGGGCTTAATAGATCAATATTCTCGCATTAGGCATATATTAAGTCGGCCATATGAAGTATGACATCGAATCCAGTTGCTTGAAGCAATGAATACAAGTAATTCCCAGTGTTTCGCTAACTCGGAAAGTGTACCCTAACGCCAACACGGTCCCTAATGCAGCACGCCAGAATGTGTGGCAACTGACAAGGAAGCCCAGGATATCCGTGCTATCCATTTCTTCATAAGCTTTATCAGTCCCAAAGTGCCACGTCCTCCTCAGGGCTTAGTATATGATTGCGTCTCGTTGCACGTTGGAAGGGTCGATATTGACTGGGTCGGATGCTGTATTTCCACATTACACTGAGAAACTCAGAAAACTTTCAAGAGTCTCCGCAGGGTGCTACAAATGTCAATATATATCCCTACCACTTGGAGTGGCTTCATTACCATACTACCTCGCCAACGCTGTCAAACAGCCAAACTACTCATGTCTGTAATCTGGCGTCCTTCGAGACGGATACGAAATGGCGAGACGGGTAGTATCTGATCCAATATCCTCCGAAGCCTGCAAACAGAACCACCGTCAGCTCATACCTGAGACTGCGAATGGTCTTCTTACCTTCTCTCAACTTGCTAACTCCCCTGGACGCATCCCAGTTTCGCACCGCAGGCAAAGCCTGGTCATTCTTGCGGTCTGCATTCTTCGAGACGGATTGCATATGGCCGGAGGGGTAGTATGTCAATATTCCTCCTTCGAGCTCCATGGACATGGTAGGTAGGAGGCTCGTTGCTTCGATGACGTTGAATTGGCCGAAGGTTTTCTGTTTCATGTCTCTGAGTATGGTATGCCGCGGGCAGGGACGGGATGTCGATGAGAATGTGGTGGCGAGGTTTGAGCGGAGAGTAGTTCCGATGGAGGGGGAGACTGAGAGGGATTTGCTGGATGTCTGTTAGTTTGCTCTTCAGTGTTGCTACGGGTGTAAGATCGTGGCTGATATAGGACATCTTTGAAGTTCGTGGCGGGAGAATGGAGGAAGGGGATACTTACAGTTGCAGCCTCATTGTGAGGCCAGCTCGGGACAGACGAGTAAGCTGGGACAGAACGGATCTGAAAATTCTGTTTAACTTTGTGTTTGTTGTGGAAAGCTGACTCTGGATGATGATCAAAATTTGTGTGGGATTACCGGGTTGGTGAGCAGTAGAGCAGGATTCCGTCAGACAGATGGTGAGAAAGAGAACAACGAACGGAGATGAAGAGGCAAGGAGGTGATGTGATTCCTGCTAGAAACCTTGACACAGGAAGTGAATCCCGACGGACTTGGATTCCTATCCTTCGTCTACCAAACCCGAACCCTGCAAGAATAGCAGCTGTGCATCCATCACCCGCTCGAGTAGGCAGTCATCATCCGCCGATATTCCTATTACCCAAGCCCTCATCGCCTGATGGCTCAGCAGCGGAAGTCAAGTCCTTATATTGAAATCCTAAGATAATTAATGTTATGCCCTATTCCTCTACCCGTCAGCCCACTGTACACGCGGGCCTAAAGCATATATCCGGGACACAACGGCTGGGTTCACTGAATAAACTTTTACTCAGTTCCAGTAATTACGTAGCTGGAGGAGTGAGTTATTCAGACAGTGAATTAATGCATCCGGGACGACTCAAAACATAATATACCGGGACAAACGCCGTATGCAAGTACCTGTACCCTAATGCCCTGTCAACATCAAACCCTACCCAACCGTAGGTCATCCCCGAGGTCGACACAATCTGGCCAAACCCTAGTCCACCATCCAGTCATCGGAAAAATTCCTCTCGAGTCCATTTCCAAGATGGCTAATATAGAAACTAATCCCTGCAGCCAAGGACTCTATTAGCCTAAAGACCCCACGGGGATTTCGCCGAAACCCCGCATCACCACACCCTATAAACAGACAGCCCCCGGCCACGGAGTAGGACACTCTCCCTTCTTCCCTATCTCACCTCTAGGTTACCTACCTTGACAGTCTCTACAAACAGCAATAGTATCATCTCAAAATGCCCCCCATCCGCAACCCCATCCTCCCCGGCTTCAACGCCGACCCCTCGATCCTCCGCGTCGGAGCCGACTACTACATCGCAACCTCCACCTTCGAATGGTACCCGGGCGTCCAAATCCACCACTCCACCGACCTCGCCAACTGGACCCTCCTCACCCGCCCCCTCACCCGCGCCTCGCAGCTCGACCTCCGCGGCTCCCCGGACTCCTGCGGCGTCTGGGCGCCCTGTCTCTCGCACGACGGGGAGCGGTTCTACCTCGTGTACACGCACGTCACGCGCAAGGACGGCTCCTTCAAAGACACGCACAACTACATCGTCACCGCGGAGCAGATCACCGGGCCGTGGAGCGATCCGATCCACGTGAACTCGTCCGGGTTCGACCCGAGTCTGTTCCACGATGACGACGGGCGGAAGTGGTTTGTCAATATGGCGTGGGATCATCGCGCGCGGCCGCGCGCGTTCGCGGGGATCATGTGTCAGGAGTTTGATCCGAAGCTGGGGAGACTGGTTGGTCCGAGGAAGAATATCTTTAAGGGCACGGAGCTGGATCTTGTGGAGGGCCCGCATGTGTATAAGCGGGACGGGTGGTATTATCTGCTTACGGCTGAGGGGGGCACGGCGTATGAGCATGCTTGTACGCTGGCGAGGGCGAGGAGTATCTGGGGTCCGTATGAGGTGCATCCCACGAGTCATATCTTGAGTTCGAAGGATGCGCCGTTTGCGGCGTTGCAGAGGGCCGGACATGGGGATTTGGTCGAGACGGGGGAGGATGGGGACGCGGGGAAGAGGACGTATCTGGTGCATTTGATGGGGAGGCCGGTGGGGCAGAGGAGACGGTGTGTGCTGGGACGGGAGACGAGTATCCAGGAGGTCGTTTGGAAGGAGGATGGCTGGTGCTATGTGAAGGGAGGTGTGGTGCCGTCGCTGCATGTGGATGTGCCGGGGGTCAGGGAGGAAGGGCGGTATTGGGAGGAGCAGCGGTATGGGTTTGCGGATGGGCTCCATCAGGACTTTCAGTGGTTGAGGACGCCGGAGACAGAGCGGATCTTCAATGTCGCAGACGGGAAACTCACCCTCATCGGCCGCGAATCGATTGGGTCGTGGTTCGAGCAGGCGCTGGTTGCGCGGCGCCAGACGCATTTCTCCTACGACGCCGAGACGGTCATCGAGTACGCGCCGACTGACGAACGGCAGTTCGCCGGACTGGTGGCGTACTACTGTCGCTACAATTTCTTTTACTTGACGGTCACGGCCGATGCGGACGGGCAGCGCGAGATCAATATCCTGCGCTCGGAGGCGTCGTATCCAGAGGGGAAGCTGGACTTCTCCGGCGTCGAGTCCATTCAGATTCCGAATGAGGGCAAAGTCCGGTTGGCTCTCAGTATTCGGGGTGGTCTGACGCTGCAGTTCTTTTATGCGCTCGAGGGCCAGGAATTGCAGAAGGTTGGGCCGGTGTTTGATGCCTCGATTCTGTCGGATGAGTGCGGTGGCCATCTGGCGCATGGGAGCTTCACGGGGGCGTTTGTGGGCATGGCCTGCTCGGATCTCAATGGCACAGCTCTACCAGCCAAGTTTGATTACTTTACATATCGGCCTGTGCAGGATGTGGCGGATCGATATGAGATATGACCTGTTTTGTTCTGTCCTAGTATTTCTGTATGTGGTGGAGGACCGCATCAAACCAAATATGAATTTCTATTATCTAAACTACACCATCATTAGTCTATCACCTTACACTGTCATTTCGTCACACATCTCATATCATACATCGCATATTATCATCCCCGAACGCGTCGAAGGCTTAACCAGCTTGGAAAATCCCCAGCGCACGCACATGCGGATTCAACATGGTCAAGTTGAACGGCGTCACAAACGGATTGTCATCCGTAAGCGCAATAAACGCCGTCCCATTCAACGCCGGATCCGTCTCAAATACCTCCGCCGCAGGCTGGTACGTGAATCCCTCATTGCGGCCCGTCGTCGTCAGCTCCGTAAACGTGGTGTTGAGCTGCTGCACCCAGGCGACGAATTTCGGCTCGCCGGCCTGTGTATCCGTCACGTAGCTGTTGTTCGGTCCGATGGGTTTACCGGGATCATCCCAGGAGAGGAAGACCTTGCGGCCGGGGAAGGTGAGCGGGTCATATCTTTCGCGGCCGATCGCCGGGCCGCAGTTGTAGCCGGTGATGTTGACGTGGACGCAGGTTTCGTTGTCGGGAAGGGAGGAGATGGAGGGGTTGCCGGTGCGGTTGAAGTTGTAGGCGTCGACGGTTTCGTTGAATCCGGTCAGGTTGGCATTGAGGCGATTCGGGTTCGCTTGGTTGGTGACGTAGAGGTTGGGGAAGTTTTGCCAGACTAGTCGGGTGTTGTTCTCCG
This sequence comes from Aspergillus egyptiacus, assembly GCA_025688805.1. NCBI lineage: Eukaryota > Fungi > Ascomycota > Eurotiomycetes > Eurotiales > Aspergillaceae > Aspergillus > Aspergillus egyptiacus. Next base: position 77,485 of record MU628483.1, on the reverse strand, counting down.
GGCAGGAGGAGATGTATTGCGCGAGGTAGGTCCATTGCCAGGATTGGGGGATTCCTGTGTAGTCATATTAGTTTGGTTCCAGATAGAAGTGAGGCAGGACGCACCAGGTGCAAACCAGATCGGCATCGGGTGGAGGCCCAGCATCTGTCTGAACACGGACTGCTGACGGGCTTCGATCGCCTCGGCTTGGACGAGGAGGGTCGCGACCTCCTTGGAGTCCAGATGGCTCAGGAATCCCCAGTTGCCGCTCTCGCCCCAGCGGGTGAGCTTCTGGTTGAAGTCGATGAACTCGCGAACGGTGGTGAAGGGGTAGTTGTATGTACACCGCTTCGGGGCCGACTCGCCGAGCATGTTGCTCAGGAGAGAAGCGTGGCCGGCTTCCTGGATAGCCATGTACTGGATTAATTGGCGATCTTCAGCTGTCAAGCCGGCCTCCAGGAAGTCCTGCTCGCTGAACGCTTCCAGTCCGTGGTGGAAGAGGTCCAGCTCGATGTACTCCTGGTGGACGCCGAGAGCGACAGACTGGTAGTCAAAGTCACTCTGGACGTGGTAGACGGGGAGAGTGCCGTTCGTACCGACGCCGCCGGCCGGCATGTAGGGCATGGGCTGCGGCTGGGTGAGTCTTCCATCGGGGTTGTAGTATGTCGCCGTTGGGTTGGGCTTGGGATCGATCGATGCGGCGATGGTGGATTCGGCCCGCAAGGCACCGGTTGTGGTCGGCGTTCCGGTGTACGGGGTGTTGCTGGTTGTGCTGTCTGTCATGCTGTTGGCAAGGGTTGGGGCAGCACCGGGTTCGGTTCCACGCGGAGGTTCCGTTTCAATAGCAGGGATCTCGACAACTTCGGTGGGCAGGGCCGTGGCCGCAGTGGCCAGGAGGGCGACGCCAAGGGACTGAGCAAGGGACCTCATGGTGGATGTCTACTGGCAGTTGGGTTGTGGGATGGACTGAGTCGGGCATGGTGCTCTTCTTTATACTACACTGTCAACAGCCCTGTCGTTCATTTTTCCGTGTGGTCATAGCACCGTCAATGTAGGCAGCCGTCGTTGTAGACGAGACTCGCTCTCAGGGCTTGGGGTGATCTGACGTAGCATCGAGATAGCCAGTGACGGAATGCAGAGAGGTGAATCCGGAATGTCTGCAAACCTGATCTAGACGTTAGGCGACACCTCTGCCGAGGCCGTTCTTCGCGTGGATATTGTTTCCTTGGGGTCCACAGCCATCAGCCTCGCTCCACTTTTGATTAGATCCGGATCGGGTCATCATGACTTCATTCGGATCACCATCCGCCACATGCAGTCTTTACATTCCTTCAGAGAATTTGTAGTCTAAATCAATCAGAAGGTTGGCTTACCTTAGACTGCATACAATGGTGCTCTAACGTGAACAGCAAGTTGACCCAACCTAGAGCGAGTTCCACCGAAAACAGCGTACCTTTTTCTGCGACTCTGGAATGAAACGGTCTCTTCAATATGGAACGAATGCTGTTAGGAGACCGTCCATGATCTATTTCAGGGAACAATTCTTTTGTTGACGTTCCATGGTACGCGCACAGGCAGCATTGTTCGGATGCATTTAAAATTCCCTGTACAGTTATGCATCGCGATGCATAGCGATGCATGGTCAGGCCCAGAAAAATGACGTTCCCTGCAGTAATCCTAATCGGAACCCTCGGGCTCTGTCGACATGTACAATCCATTGACTCGACGTATAAGTTCGGTAGGCCGTGCATGGATGCGCATCCGCCGTCATGATTCAAGACAATGCTGTGGATCCGATTTGCTCAATGTTCCGAGCCAGCCGAGAGACCATGAACTCATACACCAGGTTGACAGCGACAGGCGGTTCCCATCCTACCAATTCAAGGCCGTCCCTCCTATTCAGGTACCGACTGATCTTTTATCTTGGAGGCGTGCCAGCTGTATGTATACTCTTTTTGCTTCTCACGAGGAGCTCTGATTACTGCTCAGGTGGAAACCGGGGCCCATACTACAGTCCAGTATAGGCCTTGATCTCCAGTGGCGAGGGTGAAAGCCAAGTAAACAGCTTAGTGGCAGGAGAGGTAAACCGGGTAATCGAAGCTTCATATACCGGCCAGTTGGGGTTATCTTACTCCTAGGATTATGGCCGTTTCTGTGGACCGATCGGCTTCATAGGGATTACAGTGATGGGACTACGGAATGCCAGGCCTGTGTGCCAGTACATACCATTTCTGCCTCCAGAGCGCACACTGGGCCGATGAAGTCATTCTCGGGCGCGGGGGGGTAACTATGTGTACCCTTGTTTCCCGTGTCCTTTAATCAACAGCACAAGACACACCAGGAGAAGAAAACTGGCACCACGAACGCATGGCCATGGAGCTACTGGCCTAAGCCCCGAGGTGACGAGTCATTTCCATAGGCTAACCATTCCGAGTTCCGATCATTGCAAGGGGAGCCTAGGACAGACCTTTCCTAGGTGACATCATGGTCAATAAATCCTAGGGCTCGTGGATAAGGAATTAGGGTCGCTGAATGTTCCCAAAGACACTACAGGCCAGCCGAGAATGTCGATTTCCATCTCCCTCTCCCACAGATTGGTGATTTTTTCATGAATGGCGTACTCATCTTTATGGCCGAGAATATTCCACAGCAACCAGCCTATGTTAACGCGAAAAGCCTCGCTGTCCCCAGCGTTATAGATGCCCTCGTCTTCCTGGAAACTTGACATTTCTGAATCTCCCTCACTAGAACTATCTGCCGTCGGGCTGTCTTCATGCCGCGCAGAGGGTTGGCGGTTAAGCCTCGGGAATATCCTGCGGCACTCAGTCGCAACACACGCAAGTGTCTGCTGCCGGATAATCTGTCGCGGAACTGTGCAACTGATGTTGCGAAAGAGGAGGCTCTTCAGGCACGAAAATCGCTTCATCTGTGCCAACGAGGCGAATGACAAATTTACCTCGGCGTAGTGCATGTCGACAATTTGTCAATGGCCAATCCAACAATCTCAGGAATGGCGAGCGGATTCCGCTCGGCTCGATCGATGAAAAGCAGCAGCCATTCTGGAGGAGCGCAAAGACCTCCCACGTCCTGTCAACTGATAATAAGCCCACCTCTCAAGATGAATAGTGGCAGCTGGTTCAACAATGGGCAGAGTCCGAAGGCTCCAATTCTCGCTGGACATGGCAGACCCCGCTAAGCCTGGCTGTGGCTATCACGTGCCGAGACTAAAGAAGCGTCAACTGTGGCCTAATACGAAAATGCCTAGTTGCGGGCCATCCCACACAGGTGCAGCTGCTCTTCTCGGGGGATCTGGCTTTCGACTGCGCAAGATCTCCTTACAGTGACTCTATCGTATACTTGCTACTCAGCTTTAATATCCCCAAGGATAGCGCATCATACCTGTGGGGAATTAACGGTGCAAATCTAGTGTAAAGGCCATCAAATCCACAGATTATATTCTCTGGCTGGGGAACGAGGTAGGTCAACGATATGACTTCCCGCGCTACAAGAAGTGCATGGCTGATTTACGCGTTGTTGAGTAAGTGCCGGGCAGAAAATACCTATCCAAACTTACCACCGGCCAGCCGATCGTCTCGGTTTCCAGATTGCTCTGCCACATATCGCTGATATTCCCAGAAATCAACTCTTCTTCATCCTCAAGCAGAGCTTTCCAAGGTCTCGCCGGTGAATCTCGCAGATGATAGTCTTCCGCGTCGAATATAAACCTGTCACTTTCAGGAATCGACTCATTGTGAACTTGTTTCGCTTCTGTGGGACGGCTCGAGTTTTCGTCGGGCATGTGTAGGAGAATTGCACATGGCCTGCCCTGGAGCCGAGGGAAGATTCTCCGCCATTGAGTTGCAAATACCTGGGTTTCCTCCTCTTTCAGCACGTCGGGCGGGTCCTGCACGTATATCTTTGAGAGCCGCATGCTTTCGAGGCGCTGTAGCGGAGGTATTTCTTTCATCTGGTCGATAGAGAGAACTAGTTCAGTCATGGACAGTTTAAGCACGGCCAGGTTCGGGCAGTGTCGGGCAATAATAGGTAGGATTGAGCCATCCACCTGAGTCGGTAATGGAAGCCAAAGGTACTCCAAATGAGGAAGCACACGTACCAGACCTATGATCAGGTCTTTCACTTTTTGACGGTTCACTCCAAATCCCGGATGTCCAATATTAAGTTTCTTCAGTGTAGTACAGGCGCGCGCAAGATCTAGAAGCGCCTCTACGTCATGTAACCCGTCCAGCCTGATATCAATTACCTGCAAATGGCGGCATTTGGCAATGTTCTTAAGAACGCTCTCGGGGGTGTGTGTGTTAAGAACCAAGCCGGCTAGGTTGAGGATGCGAAGCTGCTTGAACTTCGGCAATTGATCCACCCAGTAGTCATCCGTTTCATGAAGGTACAAGGCTTTCAATCTCGGCCAAAGCGTTTTCCCTTCAGGGCGTCCTGGTGCCGGACACAATGCCGCAAAAAAGGGGGCTCGGTAATGCGCATGCAACACCAATGTCTCAAGTGTTTGTTGTTTGTGAAGGCAGGTCAAGAGTTCTGCGGCCTCCTCTGAGAATGCTATACGTCCATCGGTGGTCAGCCTGCCACCCGCCGGCCGCTGGTCCTCGAGATGGAAGAACTGCAATCTGCATTTTGAAGCGCACTTATGAATGTATACTTGCTTATATATGCGTCGGATACGTAGATTGTCAGGGCTCTAAGATTTGAGAACCTATTCTGCCGGAGTCAGAGACCATACTGTCGAAGAAGTAGGTGGCAGATAAGACCAACCGCAGAATACATACAGCTCCAGTATCTTGACAGCTCATTGTCAATGGCCAAATATTTCATCGCTGGAGTAAGAAGAAGGTCAGAGATGTGCCACCAGTCGTGTCGTACGATCTCGAAAGGAATTGTGAGGCTTTCAGGACCCTTTCCTTGGGCCCCGAACAGGAGCTCCGCATGCTCGCGACGCCGCAGCGCACGACACTTCTCAAAGCTCCCCGCCTTATCCTGCAGGCGTCGTTCCGGGTCAACAGTTGGTATTTCTGGACAAATCAAAAGGTGTTTAACAAAACTCATATTACGGGCAAAGCGGTCCAATGACGCTACAAAGTGACAGTTGATTGAAGCAATATCAGGAGTGCGGAACTGCATGTCCTTCAGGGAGCCTTCGTATAGCCTTTTCAGCGCCAGAATGTTCCAGGTGCTGTTTACACAGGCGGAGTTCAGAAGGTCTGGGACAGCTTCCACATTGTTGATGACGAGTCCAATAATTTCGGGGATCACAAGGGGATTCCGGGTGCTTTCGCGGGGCGCTGCGACTGAAGCCATGGCCACAGCAAGCCCAGAGGGATTGGTAACAGCCGTGGAGCCCGCGGACAGATAGTACCCGAATTGCAGGTCTCTCCGCCTGCGGAGGTAGTAATAGTAAGGTCAGAGCCAATATATATACGCGTAAAGCCAGGCAGTCATCAAAGGCGTTGAACGGCTCTATGGCCGCTGGTATAATCCCGGAATCCGTCGAGTCCAAACGTTCTTTAGTCAGGAACACGGTCGGGTAAGGAGCTAAACCTGATTAGGTTTACGCGAGATTGTATCCACGTGACCGCGTCTAAAGCAGCACCAAATCCGGCCGAATAATTCAGATCTAAGAGAGCTGCAGGGCTGCCCAGGTGTAAGTCAACTGAATATGTCGCTATAGGTATTTGTCTTTTATATGGTGCCTGGAAGAGCTAAAAGTTGAGACACGATCAGTGGATAAGGCCGATCTAGGTGTATCTGTGGGTTGAGTCTGGATACGCCAGATATATATATCCATCATGGATGACGACGGTCTGAAAAGCGTCTGTGACTACTTAGTTAGAATCTATTTAGGAGTTCAAGGTTCTTCCAGTAGTGTGGCTGCACATATCTACCTAAACTGTACATAGATGGAGGCAGCAGTTAGAGACGGACCATGTTAACATGCCCCAAAAGGAGGGTCCCATTCCACCAGGGATTGGCAGACTACGCAAACATGAGACAAACGCTACATAAAAGGTGATATAGGGATAGTGAACACACCTATTCCAGCCCAGGAGTATCAACTAGAATAGATACCCGGCGCGATGTAAGCAAGGCAGCACATCATGAATCACTTCTGGACGCAGCATGAGGTTACTGCCATACGCATGGCCTTGAACTATTGGGTCACTATCAAGACACGTGCTACACACTATAGCTTTCAAAACACAAGAGCTACCAGCCCAAATTGAGCCTCACGGCGTAGAATGGTAAAATATAGAAGACACCCCAAAATCTTCAAACGTGATTGGCAACCCCCATTACCAAGCAAACAACCCAAGCATCATGCTCCGCGACATCCGCATCCAAGAATGACAAACGTCTATCGCCGTCATGGCTAACAGGCAAGTGCTCACCCATCCAACGCCATCCGAGAGAATTCCAGGATGAAGACTCCCGAAATCAAAACTGGCGATCACTGGTAATATCCGGGATTGCAACGTCCCGACTGGATATGGGAGCTACTGAAGCGGTAGCTCCTGGGCTGCTTCCGATAGCCACTAAACACTGAGTTTCCGGATTGATCAGAATAAACCCTTGTGTTTATAGAAGAAACCAAATGCTTGCCTCGTAGTTGGCCTCAAAATTGGTATGACAGGACATAAGTCGGTCGGACGGAATTAGCAGGACATCCAGTGGGGAATAACTTGAGACCCTACAAATAAAGGGTGACGGAGCAGACTCGATATCGGAACCGCATCACTTCGATTGACGATTGAGATGGCAGACTTGTGAGAGAGAATGTCGAATGTCTCGTGGTTTACCACTGAGGCTCCATGTCAAGTTCCCAGTTTCAGGAGATAGCCGATACAATTTTCATGAATGCAAGGTTTCATCCCGGCTCAAAACCCAGTCCACCAATAGCTCAGCCTTACCCTCTCCCTGGATCTCCTCCCTGCAGCCCTTCAACCACATCCACAGTGCTTCACTCTCATCAAAGTGGCGTACCCAATCCATAAACCACCGATCAGGATAGAACCAAAGTCCGCCTTCGTCGTCGCCGTCTTTCAGCCTGGGGTAAAGTCCCAACCACTGAGCACGCCTCTGTTTCATCAATGCAACGTCCGTCCGGGTAACAAGCAAACGGTGTTTGCCAAGCAGCGATCTCATATCCCACAGCAGCGCTTTCGTATCTGCCTTGGTTGCTTTCGACGCGAACTGGAGTCGCCAGAAGAGGTGGGTGAATCCAGATCGTAGGTTACCCGCCAACTCGCCCAGCTGGGAGTCAATAAGCGACTTTAGCCAGTTGACAAGGTACTGCCCCAGCTTCTCCCGGCCATGCTCCTTGACGTAGCAATGGTTACATCGCAGACCGTTTAGGAACTCCTGTGTGATATTTGTCCCGTCCCAGTTCTGATACTGCTCGTACCTACGCGGCGACATGGTATCTAGCGGTTGCCACCGGGGATAGACTCCGCCGGCCCGAAAAGCACGGAGTTCCTGCCATGTCTCGCACCCCGGACATCGTACCCGATACAGCGTCCAGTTCCGGTCATGCGCATCTTCCCGATGAATAACGAACACCGGCGCATTAAACGGCGGCCGCTTGTTGCACAGTACGTCGGAGACCCCAGGGAAATATCGATCCACGACCGTCCCAAACTTCTGCTGCCGTCCAACCACAATGGGAACGCTCGGGGTTCCAATTCCGTGGGCGAGGTTCCCTGCGCAACCTCTAAATTCTCCGCGTCGGAACCGACACTCGATACACCGACGTGCGTGTCGTTTCACCCCCGCGCGCATGAACTCAACAGCTGCTGCCTCCCGGTCGAAAGCCGCATTCTCCTCTGCTTCTGACATCCGCGCGAACCGGCTATACGACATTCCTTGAAACTCGCTGAACCCGGTCTCCCAGAAATGGTGCAACCGCGCAACAAGGTACTGGTGAGAGTCATTGTGCCTTCTCGAGCCCCAGTTCTGGGTCGTAAGAGCGTATCGTGTGCGTAGTTGACGTTCTTTCGAGTCGTGCTGTTGGCGGCGGGCCTCCAGCAGCGAACCCCATCTTAAAGCCCTAGTTGTCGCTTCCCAGCTTGTACATCGCCTCGGAACTGGAGAATCAGGGGAGGGTTTCCGGTACCCCAGGCTGGACAGGGCGTAGTTATTAAAGGCATAATGCGGCAGCAGTCGTAAACAGGACGTACACGCCCAGCGATTGGTTTCCCATTCTCTGGTATTCCGGTCGGGTTCAGCGGTTCCAAAGCGCGAGAAGTGGATGCGTGGGCCGCCGGTTTCGGGGAGACATTCGAGGGCGAGCAGACGCTCGGCGAAGTGGGTTTTGTCTGGGTTGATGAGCCGCCGGAAGTGGGTGTTTGTTTGGCTGAGGGAGATGAGAGCGATAGGGTCAAGGTAGCGAATTATGGAACACTGTAGTTCGGCAGGAAGAAATTCAAAGATGGAGGAATTGCAAGGCATTAATTGAGGAGCTTGATGGAGCGAGAACGATGTGCTCCTGAGTCCTGAGTGAGAGAGACTGAGGGGAAGCCAAAGTGGCTGGTGACGATGTGCCAAGAAAGGCGGTGCTGGAGTGGGTGACTTTTGGATGCCTCAGTATCTCAATCCCTCGAGGCTCTCGGTCTTACTTTAATGGATGTCCATATTGGGACTCATACTGAGAATGTTCTTAATAAATAAGTGGTTTTACTCAAGGTCAATATTGGTGGTTACTGGTTAGAAAATACATCCGGGTAAGGATTGCAGATGCGGGCGGTAACTTATACAAAAGTGGCGCGGTGTTGACGGTGGAAAAGATTACGGATCTTCCCGCTTCAGTGCTTCTCCTCCAACCGCCCCCTATCTTCTATTGGCGTCCAGCTCCAACAACCCACCTCATTCCGTCCCATCCAATACTAGCGTGTTGTTTCTTCCTTCGCAACCGTCAGCTTTGCAGTGGAAATGTCATCCGCCTCCGAGTCGGAGCTCGAAACCGACGCCCCGACCGGCCAGAGGTCCTTCGTATGCGAAAAGTGCGGCAAGTGTTACGCCAGGAGGGTGCACCTCAGGGTCTGTTCTCCCCGTCTTTACTTGGGCGGATCGTACTGACGTGATTTAGAGACACGACAAAGCTGCGCGTACGTGATACAAGCAGAACCTTCGCGTCAAGCAGACCCTAATTGACATAGACGCCAATACCAGGCCGTACAGCTGTGAAAAATGCGGCAAGACGTTTAACCGGAGGGATGTCCTGGCAAGACATGAAAAACTCCATCTTCGACCGCCGCGCAGTGAGCGCCCGATTACCCACATTCCCAGGCCCGCTCGAGGATCCACAGTTGGACCTTTGACGGCCGGGGCACAGGGCGTTACAACAGCAGGACAACCTGCTTCTCGACAGGCTACCACCTCCAAGCAGTCAAAGCCTGCGACACGGCCGGGGACGATAATCAACCTGAATGCGCCCCCAGCGCAGCCGGTTCCTGTCCTTTACCAGCCAATTTTACCGCAATTGTCGAATAACGAACTGTTTTTCGAGGGTGTCCCCCATGCGCCTGACATTCCACGGCTGGCGATGATCGTTGACGGATGTAGGATGCGATCTGGTCTGTACTTTGGCATGAACCTGAACACCAGTCGAATCACTACTGGGTTCTTGAATGCGTGCATACACGAATACTTTGTTCGAATATCACCCGCTCTACCGATTATCCATGTTCCGACATGGTCAGTGCAAAGGCCGATCACTCCTTTGGTACTGAATATGGCTGCTCTGGGATCCCTGTTTGTCTCTCTCCCCAGCGCCGCCGAGAAGGGAGAGTTTCTTTGGAGGTTAGCGCAGACGGCTGTAGCTGGCAACTGGCAGAGTCTGATGAACGCCAGCGGGCCTCTCGACAAATGTAGGGGCGTTTCGCTGGTGCTGACGGATCTGCTTGGGCGGCTGTACGCCTTGCAGTCGCCAGATCCGGCCATCCGGGAAACAGCTCTATCGTTCCAAAACCACAGCTTCAACTGGGTGCAAGCGTGTGGGATGGAATCGGTTGAAGACACGCAGACCTTGACACTGTCAATACCGGATGTTAATGCACTCGAAAATGTCAAAAGACGCAGGTGGGAAGTCTGGGCAGCGGCTGAGATGCAACGGAGGGCCGTCTTGGCGTTGTATTTCATGAATGGGCTGATCTCACAAGCCTCCGGGGCGCTAGCGTCTACTCGCCATTTGATCAACCCCGTCGGCGGAGCATGCTCGGATGCGGCCTTTGCAGCCTCGACCCCGGATGATTGGATTACGGAAATGACGCGGGCGGAGACCCAGCAGCAACCCATGTCGCAAATCTTCAAGTTCATCTTCAAACCGGAATACTCGCAGGCGCCATTCAACCTGTCGGCGTTTACAGTTGCGGTTGTATTGGAAGGTCTACAGTGTTTGACATCAAATGGTACCAGCCTTGATTCCTCCTTCTCACTGACCTGTCAGCAACTCATCCAAGCGTTACTCAGCGTGGATCGAGTACATTCATCTTCCGCGTTGCCATCTGAAAAACGACAGATCCGCTGGCAGGCTGTGTGTATCGAGGTTGCCATGTCGACTTCCACCCTCTACACAGCCCTTTGCAGGAGGTTCAACGTTCCTCTGCTCTTAGGCGGCGATCCCGGTAAAGCAGCAGTACTGAATCTGGACTTGGAACGGTGGGTGAAAAGCACGGACGCAATCCGAGCCCTACTCCACGCGCTGGCGATTGTCCGTCTAGTCCAGAACATGCCCTTCGCACCATCCCACGCGCCACATCTCCCGATGTCAATCTTCTCGGCTGCCATCGTCCTCTGCGCCATCTGCTTATTCGGGACACCGCAAGTACAAGTTCCCAAAACGCCGCGGTGGGACGAAGTCTGGAAGACAGCAGGGCCTCTTGGCAGCAATCTGCAGACCAATGCCAAAGGCTCTGTAAATCAACCGCAGACCGGTGAGGAATTCCTTGCTTCCTTGCGGGGCTCCGGAGAAGATGTGGTCGCGGTCAATCTGCTCCACGAACTGAGTTCTCTCCAACTGGCCCTTCGCACCGTCACCTCATGCTGGGGTGTGACCGCACAAATGGTGACCGTCCTCGGCCATTTGACGGGATGTATCCATGAACGTCTGTCAGCGGTCCCAGCACCACCAGGTCCAGGGACTAGCGCACGGTGAGGTTCTTTGGTCGGAGTCGTAGATCGGATCAGCGTCTTGCATTAGGGCGGAGTTTGCTCTTGGTGTATATACCCTTAGACACATATGTAGCGTATTCCTTTCGAATTAAGATCAAGCAATTGATTGATTTAATTTCCGAACTTAGAGCTCCTCCACCATGGAAGGGTAGGATATACCCATAAAGGACCGATCAACTGCACCATCATTGACTTTGACGCCAGCGCTCTGATGTGAAAGACGGCCATCATAAGGTAAAACGAGGTAAGCACCAACTACCTAGACAAGAGACATTAATTATTTCACCCTCTAACAACAGGCACCAATGTTTCTCGACGAAACATCCATCCATATGTTCACGCTCTTATAAGCCCCGGGTAAGCACTACTTCTTCCAACTTACTAAACACACAAGACTAATAATGCTATTACCATAGGGGTAGTCGACCGGGCACAAAGAAGGGGAAGGCTCAGGCCACGGAAGTCGATATCCCAGGGTAAATCAGACTCCTTTACACCTCCTTACTACTCTGTTCTCCATCCTAAGAAGAATAGTAGGAGATATCCAGTCACACCTCACCACAGACCGAAAGTCATCCCCTGAAACATGACAACCTGGACCGACCAGTCGAGGGAGATGCAGGAGGATGAGATAACAAGAGGGGTTGACCCTGATGCTATCTAAGGTATGTACTTCATATGGAACGATTAAACCCTACTGACCATTCTGAGTTCCTAGACACTAATTAAGAAAACAATTAATTATGTAGCGACAGGATATAAACTATCCACCTACAGCCGGGCAAGGTTAACAATCTGCCCGGGAGCATGATAATCAGGGACCTCCATCTTCAGCGCATCACCCGAATACCCCAGATCCTCGGCCGTGAGAACAGCGCACTTCTCGCCGATCAGAAGCGCAGTCTGGTTGAATCGACTCCGTCAACATCTGCATTCCATCATACAAAGGGAGTTAAAAAAAAAAAGAAAGGAAGGGAGAACCTACACTGAAAGTATTGCAGCCGACGTTATCCGGACAGATCGACAGATCGCAGACCTTCAGCCCCTTGACACCGTGGACATTCAGCCGCTCGTCGACGACGCCGCCGTGCGGTGCGATGGAGCTGCCTTCGCGGGGTGCCATGCTGCATGTGCCCAGGGAATGCCAGGTTGTTTCGACGTGGCGTTGGACTGAGCGGTTAGTTTTCTTTTCTTTCTTTTAAAGCAGAGGGGGAGACGAACCCCATTTCTCAATCTGCTCAATATCCTCCTTGGTATAATGCAGTTCACCCCGGTTCTCGACCCTGTTCGAATTGAGGTGAGTGATCGGGGACTCCTTTCCGCGGGGGAGAGGATGGGACCAGGAACCTGGATACTCATCAGCCCACTGCACCTGAGTTAGGATTCCAGACGAAAACGGGGGAAAAGTACCATGTTGGATCCCGGCAGAGAGATGGTTCGGACCCGCGTACGCCTTCGTGGTCTCGAGATCCAGATCGTGCGCGCGGGCAGGCGAATTGTACGCAAAGTGCGGGTGCATGCTGGTGACTTCACCGGCGTACGAGGCCATCCGGCGCGCCGTCTCGCGGGACTTGATGTAGCCCCAGACCATGGGGGCCATGTCGCGCTTGTCGTTCATGAAGCCGGCGTCGAAGTCGGGCGCTTCGTAGGGGTCGGCGGATTTGATGTGCGTGGAGCCGCGGGAGAAGGGGTATTCCTGGTCTTATTAGCTATACTGGAACTCACTGGAGGGGAGGAGGAGGAGTACCAAGAAGTGGAACATGGTGAAGAACTTGCCCGGGGGCATGAGCATGTGGTCTCCAAACCAGCTGGACTACTCGTTAGCAATGCCCTATCGCAGGATATGGAAGACTCACCCCGAAATCACCGAATAATGCATCACCGGCTTGTCCGGCTTATTCTTAAAGTACGACTCCCAGCCACTACCAAACTCCGGCGTCGGCCAGCGCTTCATCTCATCCAGCTCCTCCTTCGTCGGCCTGATCTTCACCCCGGCCTCGATGCCGTTCGTCGCGAGAGGGCCCGTCCCCTTGATATTCCACTCATCAAACACCCTCTTCTGGACCTCCTTATCGCCTCTCAGGAAATCATCAAACGTCTCGACATCCGGCTTCGCCCGATATGTCGCGAACGTCAAGTAATGGTCCTGGAAGTTCCTCCCCACGCCGGGCAGATGCACCTTCGGCTCGACGCCGACGGCGCGCAGTTTCTCGGAGTCGCCAATGCCCGAGCGCTGCAGGATGAGCGGCGAGGAGAGGGTACCGCCGCTGACGATGATCTGCTTTCTGGCGCGGAAGATGCGGCGTTGCGGGTTGGCGCCGTTGAGCGGCTTGGTCGGGACGGTTTCGACGCCGACGGCGCGGCCGTTCTCGATGATGACTCTGTCGACTTTGGTGTTGCATTGCAGGTGCAGGTTGGAGTATTTGGCGCGCGTGCTGTGCACGTAGGCGTGGGCGGCGTCGCTGCGGCGGCCTATACTGGACGTTAGCAGGGCATAGATAGGTATCGAGAAAGGACGGGTTACCTGTCTCGCGGTTGATCCACTTCAGCCAGTGCTCCGCACCGTGGCTGCATTGAACATGTTGTTAGTAGGGTTTGTGCTTAGAGTTCAGGGTAACATACCCGGTCTTCAGGTCCTGCAGGTCATCCGTGATGGGGATCCCCTGGGACTCGGCAGCGCGCAGAAAGTCCTGCGCCATGGGATAGGTGTAATTTCCAAAGGACACCTTGATGGGGCCCTCGAAGCCGTGGATCTCGGGGTTGCTGGACGCTCGCTGGTATGTCTCATGCTTCTTCATGAGCGGCAGCAGCTCCTCGGTCGTCCAGCCCTTGGCCTGGAAGTCGTCGTAGTCCGAGGCTGAGGCTCGCGTGTACATCTGACAAGTTGTCAGTGCTCCCTCCGGGTCTCACGGGATAATAGATAAAGAGTACCATGAAGTTAATTGAGCTACCGCCTCCGAGGACGTTGGCGCATGGGACAATGGCCTGGCGCCCATCCAGGTGCTCCGAGGGCCGCGAGTGGTAGAATGAAGCGGTCTTAGAGTCGAGCTTCATGTTGACGGGGTAGATGCCGGGACGGTACACCCTGACTCTGTTAGAAAGCGTGCGCTACTGACCCTTGAGCCTAGGGTGAACTACCATGGGTTGTTGAGGTTATTCTCGCCCGCCTCGATCAGCAGAACAGACAGGTTGTGATCGAGGTTGGCGAGACGGCCGGCAGGCACGCATCCTGAGCTGCCGCCGCCGCAGATGATGATGTCGACCTCCTCGGGGATGGTCATGTTGTTGAGCAATTGACAAGCAAGGTATTGGTAATGATCTTTAGATTGAGAGGGTGCGAGCTGATCGCTCCTTGCGGTTCTCTATCTGTCCGCGGACTTGCTGGGGTTTTATATCATTCTCTTCGTTCAGGGCTATTGACTTTCTGGTCATTCCCAAGGCAGTAGGACTTTCAAACTAGCAGCGTAACCCCGCATAAGGAGATGTGATATAGAGATCATGTGGATAACATCCCCGCACAGATGGACAAGAGATGCACCAATTGTTAGACTCAATGCCTCGAAGCAGGGTATATTTGATGCTCTGGTTTGTTGATAGCTCCCGTCAATGCAAGCCTATTCTCCGCATTATGGGAGCTCCGCTTGTTTAATGCGGGGTCTCTATGCTGATACGAAGAGTGATATCAGAGACCATGGTAAGATTTGGCGATGCTCTGTTCCCTTATGCAGAATGACAGAAAATTGGAGATGTCTGTCTTCCTGAAGGGTTGCCCTTCTCCTCAAGATTCTCCGCACTGTTACAGCAATGACGGAAGTCGAAAGGCATCGCTATATATTAGAATCCCAGGAAGCCCATCTTCCGGGTACGGTGACTATGCCCTTATTACCCTATTTAGCTCAGCTGCTTTCTCCTTTGCAACGACCGGATGCAGCCATGCTACGGCTCCATTTACGATCCCTAGAGAGAACGACCCACCACTCAATAAATGCGAAACCTCTCTTACTGCCTTTCCACCAGCAAAGATCGTCCTTGTAGCACTAGGGCACGGCATTCCTTCGATCTACAGGTGGAGAAATACCAACCTAGCCGCCGCTACAGCGCCTGCTCCACTGCGGGGGGTAACGGCATAGACTACAGTACGACCCCCGTTCAAAAAACACAACAAACAGGGCAGGAGTATCTACCACCCCTCTGATTGAACAATGATCATCGAAAGCGAGCGAACGAGCGCCCAGGGGGTGGAAGACTGTGGGGATTCAACCGGGGTAAAATGCGGGGAACCATCAACTAAATTAACCCACGTCGATTCAATATGATCGACGACTCTCGTTCGCTAATCCACCGGCACGAGCAACCCTTGGTATCTTCAACTCGTGGGACCCGGATCGACTCCGTGCCCTCTCAGACGCCCAGCTCCTTGCGGGGAAGTTCCAGACCGAGCCGGCAACAGCCCTAGCTAGCTACAGTCAGTAGCCTAGGTAATCTCGGTGCAGATACCCCGCAGCCTCAGCAACGCAGACGTTGGCATCGACTTGCTTAGGTTCTCCTTTTTTACTTCCTGGTTGAAAGCATTTACTGCGGTCACAGTTGGTGCGAGGGGTAGCTACGGGCAATCGACTTTTGTTTCTGGTCTGCTGCCGGATAGCCGGGGCTACGCTGATGCGGGGATCTTGTTCTCCAATTTATCGATTTGGTGATTCGGTTGATAACTCGTATGTAGGAGGTTCTGGACTGATCGATCCAGAGGCTGCAATCGTGTTCTTGGTCATTGTCTTCCAGGTTGAGTCTCCTGGGTCGATGCGTCTCTAGTTGACGGCCACGGCAATTACACTCGAGGCCTGGGGTATCACTATACGGGAACATAAAATTGCTTGTTCGGAACAGGAAGAGACTATGTATGTGCCAGACACGAGAGGTGCTGCTTGGCCTGCTCTGATCAAGCTATTCGTTGACCCAGGAAGTCGGTCCAGTTCACAGGAAGATACAAGACGCAAATCGCGATATCAGGAAGGTCCAGTAGAAACGGATTCTTGTGTTTGCTTCTTGATTTCTGGCCGGGCTCAGGATTGCGGACGTATGATAGATGCGTCAAGATTGACCATTTTCTAACATTTCACGCCCTTCAGAACTACACCTCACCGTATGCAAGTATAAAGTCCACCGGTATACAGAGAGTGCGATGCCCCAACTGTACTCGGCCAAATGCGCACAATCGGATGCTCCATGGTTACGCAGTCTCCCTGCACTATCATTGCCGAATATCGCTTTTGCCCTGACGCAGAACCCTGTAGAGAACCCAAAGAAGTGGACAAGGGTTGCCCTCTTGCAGTTCATTGCTCAAGTGTTGATGAAAAACCGTTGCATCTGCGAATGGACGTCGCGCTTTAAATACTTTTCATTCATTGAATGGTTCAGGTGTACCCTAATATTCTCCAAGGTGCCTGTTCTTCTGGCCATTGAGAATCATCAAATATAAAGCAGAAACCATTCCACCATGTCCCCGTACATACTGAAACTAGGTATTTCCAACCGCACCTTCACTGTATTTGTTCATTCATACTGCTATTAGTGGCTACCTTCAGCCCAGAGATTGCCTTCAAACTATTATATATATATATAGTCGCTATATCGACGCAGGTTCCACATTTTCTCCTGTATATGATTGCCTTCAAACTATTATATATATATATAGTCGCTATATCGACGCAGGTTCCACATTTTCTCCTGTATATATCACAGAACATGCCCTGCCACTTAGTAACTGCCTAACAAACTCTACGAAGGCAAAATCCAGTGTATTTAGTTAACCCCCTCCGGCCACGTCCCTCAACGACCAGTAGTCTCTGATGAGATGTGATATATAGCATTGTTGGGACACCTGATGGCTAAAACAAGAAAGTCCATTTCACGTACACATAAAATCAGGCCCAGGAGATATAATGTTTTGATCATAAACTAACCACAGTAGATCTCAGTACTAGGTCGATCAATTATGTATTGTCTTCTCAATGGAACTGCCAGCCGTGTGCCCTTGCGCCCGTGTAGTATAACTCAACACCCACCGTGCTTTCATATTTTACACTTCAAAAATCTTTAATGATATCTGGCCGTGCCCTAATCATAAACTCATCTCTAGTAGCCTCTATTTCCATTACCCGCCCAGCAAAAGAGCATAACCCGCTCGCATTAGCGCCGCCGACGAGATGTGGCTTAGACGCAGCCAGGGCTGTGGAACGCGTCATCGTGAAGAACCGCAGCATATTCTTCTCTTCCTATTCCTGACCCGGACTTGGACTCTGGTTCTCCTTAACCAGACGGACTACAGCCGGAGATAAGAGACACGGTGAAAGATGGCTGCTGCGCCTGTTTCTTGGCTGGGACTGGGAACTCAGTACTGACCCCGCCGATCGAGAGCGGAACTATCACTAACGGGTTCGATCTTGGTGGTTTGCGATCTCAATATATTGGACTCTCAATATCATTATCCAGTCCCACTAGAAACACTGAATGTCCTTGTAGTACGAACTCCCCCCTTCTACGCGCTGGCAAGTGTTTCAGCCTGACGAGAGACGAGGCAATGTACCACCGCCAAGCCCTAGGTAGGTCTCCCCGCCAGCCTTGTCACTGCCCTCTACTTCAGTGCACAATGCACCAGATGGAATCGTCACATTGCCCTCACCAAGGCTTCGAACACCAATTAGTCTAGACGTTCTCTCCACGCGACTGCGGCTGTGCCGCTTGGCCCTGATTGCTGTGGCCCGCTCTGGTGTGTCAGCATTGGCAGACAGAGAGAGAGGCCGATGACGAGTCGGTCTTGGCTGCAGCGGTGCCCATCCAACGGAGTTCGTTTTATCCTGGTGCCTAGTTGCTGGGCGTCAGCGTGGGGGCAACTGGCCGTTCTGAGCGTGGTGACAGCCGGAGCATTATTCAGATGATGAGGCTGCTCGGTAAGCGGGTGAGATGGGCCACGAGAGGGTTGGTTTGATCTCGTCGGCTTTGGGGGCGTTATATACTGCGGGTCGGAGGGGTCGTATATATTCCGGGTTGAGCCGTTGCAGCTGGGCTTGGGGATGATACTGCAATTCTCGTAGCCATGAGGGAAGTGTTTCGGTTCGTGGTCGGCTTGGTCGTCTGCTTGGTACTTCTGTCGACGCCGGTCTCAGGTAACCGGTTCCTTGACTCTGAAGATGGTGATGAAAGGCTGACTTGAGAGAAGGATATTCAATACGCTCCGATGCCTCCTACAACACGAGTACCATTGAGAATGTCGTTATCCACACCCCCTCGCAGCGGGTATACCCCTCCGCAGAATTCAACATCACATTCTCGCTCAACGGGCATGATACCCCGCTGAAGCTCGCCCTGAACCCGAACCACGACATCCTCTTTCAGGCTCCGCATATCAATTTCCTCGATAGCAATGGCCGCTCGACGCAGACAGAGCTAGTCAAGCGGAATAACCATCGCATCTTCAGAGGCGCCGTCTTCGCTGAAGGTATAACAGGCTGGAAGAATGTCGGATGGGCGAGGATAAGCATCCTCCGCGACGGACCCTCCCCACTCTTCACTGGCGCATTCACAATTCACGGCACTGAGTACGATCTCAAAGCCATCTCAGACCAAATAGTCGTTTCCTATAGGACCGACGATGGCCTCCCCACCCTCCCAAGCAACATCACCACCCCGGCTCACCACTACCTCAGCGCGCAAAAGCGCCAATTCACCCTCGACGCCGATGATTTCGTCTCCACAATAGGCGAGACAAGTGGCTGTCCGGGGACTCGCCAAATCGCTCTCGTCGGAATCGCCACGGATTGTGCATACACGGCGACCTTCTCCTCCCGCGAAGAACTGGTCAATACGCTGATAACCATGGTGAACACCGCCTCTGAGATCTTTGAAAGCACCTTCAACATCGCCCTTGCGCTGCATAACCTCACCATCGAAGAGGAAGGCTGTCCCCGGACACCATCCTCCGACCTGCCCTGGAATGCCGGCTGCGGAGCAGGCGACCTCAACTGGCGTCTAGACCAGTTCTCCCAGTGGAGGGCGACCATCAGCGATAGCGAGAACGCCTACTGGACCCTCATGACAGGGTGCCCGACGGGGACGGAGGTCGGTGTTTCGTGGGTCGGGCAGCTGTGCGATGAGCAAACGGGGACGAATGTCGTCGGGTTGGCGCAGAATCAGTGGCAGGTTTTTGCGTACGTCCTTCCTTCCTCTCGTTCCTCCTTTTCTTTTGGTTTCCTTCAGCTATCGTAGATTAGTGACGGATAGAATAAGTATGCTGACTTAGGTACCAGCCACGAAACCGGCCATACCTTCGGCGCCTACCACGACTGCGACAGCGCAACCTGTTCCTTCGGCCAGCAATGCTGCCCCTTCTCGTCGTCCTCCTGCGACGCCAACGGACAATACATCATGAACCCCATCTCCGCCTCCTCGCAGCAGGAATTCTCACAGTGCACAATCGGAAACGTCTGTTCGTCTCTGGGCTCCGGACGCGTCCGGACATCCTGCCTCACCACCAACGCAGACACCCCCACCATCTCGGCCGGAGAATGCGGGAACGGGATCGTCGAAGTCGGCGAGGAGTGTGACTGCGGCGACGAGTGCGAAGGGAATCCCTGCTGCGATGGCGCGACGTGTCGGTTCCTCGGGGATGCGGAGTGCGATGACTCCTCTGGAGGGTGCTGTAACAATTGTCGGTTTGCGGCTCGCGGAACGGTTTGTCGGGCTGCGGTTAGTGAGTGCGATGTGGAGGAGACCTGTCCTGGAGACGACGGGATTTGTCCGGAGGATGAGTTTCGGCGCGATGGAGAGACTTGTGGTGATGATCAAGGCGGGGATCGCGAGCTGTTTTGTTCGAGTGGGCAGTGCACGAATCGCGATATGCAGTGCCAGGCGCAGTTTGACAATGCGACGACGGTGGAGTCTTGTGGGAATGGGACATGCTTTCTCGAGTGCTCGGGATCCTGGACTGGGTCGGGGTCTTGCTCGCGGGTTGGGAATGTGCTGGACGGGACCCCGTGTGATGGCGGGATTTGTCGCAGTGGTATCTGTCGCAGCAACACTCGCGATGACGATGGAGAGTCGTGGGTTCAGAGGAACCTGTCGTTGGTGATTGGCCTCTCCGCGGGGATAGGCGGTCTCTTGCTTCTGTCTCTTCTGTCTTGCATTGTCTATTGCTGCTGTTGTCGACGACGGCCGAAGACTATCCAGCCTCTTACCCAGACGCCGCTGCGTCCAATGCCGGGGTATCCGGGCTATACAGGGTATCAGCCTCCTCCGGCTTATACACCGCGACCAGTCCATCCCACTCCATACTTTCGATACGCTTGATGTTACGAAATTTATGAATGGAATGAAAGTAAATATACATTGTCTCTTAATCGTATCTACTTGAACGACAAAACCTCCCTCCATACCAACGTCTCCTCACCCCTTCGCCGTCTCCAGTAATTCGTCGACACCAACAGCTCCCAACTCCCCCTGAGCAACCACCCCCATTTCCGTGCAAACCCCTCCGTAACCTCCCAATTCCACGGATCCCACGGCTGCCCCCAGACAACCAGCGTGGCGCCCGTGTTCCTCGTATCCCAGAACGCCATCAGGTCATGGCATAGCTCCTCATCATCAAACAAATGCGACGCGGTGATCAGGTAATCCCGCATGATCGGGAAGGGAAAGAAATCCAACCAGGGATGATGCGGAACCATCTTTTGGATCTCCGTTGGCCGGAGGCTCTCAGGAATATTCGTCCCTGATACTAAAGGCGCATTCAGGGTGGAGAGATTGAAAATAGACACTGAGTCATCGCTGCTCATCCAGTCAGCATCCATCCCGATCGCCCGGATATTCTCGTTAATCGCCCGGTGGACATTGAGTCTCTGCAAGCCGATCAAATGCTCAACTCGCGGCGAACCGAGAAGATAACTCCTCCGTGCCGCGGCTTCAAATTCACGCAGCAGCACAGCTGCATCAGGCGGGGCACGCGCGCATGGCGGATCCTCGGATTCCTTCTTCGTGCTTGAATCAGTGGAAGACCCCGAAGCCGAAACCGAGTCGCTGCCTGGGGTCAGCCTGGCCGCTTTTCTCCGCTCGCCTGGTGGAATTAGCACTGGCCCTGCTGAAAATATGGAGTAAAGAGGACGAACGCCACTTGCGCTGATTCTGCCGATTCTGCAACTTCCTGCGCTCTTTGCGATCCACGATGCCGCTCCAGTCATCGTCCGCCTGCCAGACGTGGGTCTGCTGTGGCATGTGCGCTAGTGGGATGATTGATTCAGATCCATTGGGCAGAGGATCTTTGTCTATGTTAGCCATGGCGGTTCTTTTGAGCTACTTTGATGTCGGGAATTCGTAATTTGACTGTGTAGTTGACGACGTTGGAGAGAGTGCAAGGCTGGAGTTGCAGTTATGCGAGTTGCTGATCCGATGGTGCGGGAATCGGTCGCGACTTTATTTCGGAGAACAGGACTGGGATTGGATGGTGTTCTGAGCTAATGCAAGTTGCTTATGGGCCCACAGTTCCACATCGCCCTCGGCTGGTGGTGGAGCGGGCCTGGTTGTAGGAGTGGAGGGCGCTATAAACGGGCGTCCAATTTGGTAACCCTTAGGGCTAAAGTTCCAAGTATTCGCATTGACGCGTCACAGTCTTTTCTAGAAATGTCAAGCAGCAATGCCCCCCGGTCCTACCCTTCGTCATCGCTGTTGTCCTCGTTAACCTGAAAATAGTATTCTGGGGTTCTTCCACACTCAGGTGTGAAGGGCTGGCTTCCCCAACCGCCTGGGTTGACACGCGAGGGGACATCATGGACACGTCTCCAGCCACACGGCGCATCACCCTGTATATGAGGTCCTTTTTAAGAGGCCCCACCTGCTGTCCAGCGACCAGTCGCACCCCTGGGAAACAAGGCGTTAGCTTGATATTACTTATCTGCAACAGGCGTTCGAAATACGGTGTTGTCATCATACAGGCGGAGAAACCTGAAAGCCTGGCCATCCGATATCACACTCTGGACGACTGTATTGTCGTATCCGTTTTGCTTCCTGATTGCCTGGATCTCACCTGACGAAAAGAGTTGAGAAATCACGGCAAATAGCCATGATCATCCACTTACACATATACGCCAGGGTCCGAGGGAGACCGGAGCAGGTAGTTATCGAGTCCTTGTCTTCTAAAACAACCAACCCCGTCGTGATGTCGCCGCCGATGTAATGATCAAGTATTCAATCTTCGCGCTCGGCAGCTTTCGAATACCTTTATGTCTTACCACCAACTCAAGACGCTTTGCCGTTGTGAATGAAACCAGATGAGCGGGTCGATGGTCACTCGTTGCCAGCTCTCTTCTTTCCCTTCCCAGTCTGTCCAGGAAGAGTCGATTGTCAGTCAACCTTTGGAGCTTTTTTTCCGGTCGCTTCTCAGCACTTCGACGAGTTCAATGAGCTTCTCCTATAGTGACTGATTAGAATCGGAGCCCAGGGAGCCTTTCCTGGGGTATTACCTAGTTTGGTGGAACGGGGATTGTGTCTCTTTCAGAAAGCGGGTATTCTACCCGCTGCTCGAACCGCAGACCGAATACTGACTCATCGAGAATGGTGAGGCCTGTATCTTCTGGAATGCTTTTCACGAGAGTCTGGATATACTCCTTCACCTGGGGAGGAGGGTGGCCAAAGGTAGCGGCGAAGTGGTGGGCATCTTGATCCATTCGAGGCGGTCGCTTTTCATCATTGCCAAATCGAGAGTCCTGGTATAAAAAGAAAAGGAGAAGACAAAACGGAACTTTCTGGGAACGCGAGGATTTCTGTCGGGCGAAGTGGCTGAAGAGAGGGGAAGACTTGGTGGGGAGAAGGGGACAAAGGCGTGAGCAGAAGAGACACGAACGCCACAGTCACCTGAGAAAGCCTGAGATCACAGATACGGCGACATACTGGGTGGCTCAGTTGAGCATCCACCAACTGGCAATAAGATAGTTGTGACATTGGCTGGCTATTTACCTGGTATGTATTCTTTCCATGGACACTGATCGGATCCATCATCATTTCAAGAACTTCGCACAGTCAAAGTTCGAAGGGATATCTTTGCCTCTGAGTCGTCCCCAGCAAGGACTATTGAGGAGAACAGTCTCTGCCCAGGCTCGCTGGTAACACAGGGGACAATCAAAATCCCCTTCACTGGCCCCCGGATCTTGGGCATCAGCACCCGTCGGAGCTTTTCTCCAATGATCGCCCGCTAAAAGGATCTCTCTTCTGACGTGAGACGATGACCCCTGGAGCTTTGGTCCTGGTCAAGCAAGCTGTCAATATGGAGTCCGAAAGCGAGTGTGCCATGTAAGGGAAAGTAAAAAAAGAAACAAAGAGCAATCGGCCGGAAGTAATTTGGCCCCCCTCTCACCTTAGCGTGGCCGGGATATAAAAGCTCAGATCTCCTCCGCACCGGCATTACAGTTACGAGACTCCTCTCGCATCAGCAAACGCAAAACTACACCTATAGTCTTACACATACACACAGTCAATTCCATCAGAATGACTTCCTCTCTCCTCCCCTCCACGCAAAGCGGCCACCTTCCCTACTTCCTCCTCTACGTGAGCCCTGCCTTACCCTTACCCTTCCATCCCGTCTTTCACAAGGCACCACCGACTAACAAAGCAAACCAACCCTCAGGCCTCCATCTCCGCCCTCATCCACAGTGCCGTGACCTACACAAATCCAGTCGCCGCTCTAAAGCAATTCTCCGGCGCCTCTGCGCCCGCAAAGACCCCGCTCCTCGCCCACCTCTACGGCATCAAGAATGTCTACACCGGCTTGATCCGTGTTTATGCGGCTTACAATATCAACAACCGGCCGGTGTATGATCTAGCGACCGCGACATTCGTCGGTGTCTTGTTCCTCTACATTACCGAGTGCTTTTGGTTCAAGACGGTCGGACTCAGGGAAGCGACGTTTCCGTTTGTTACGGCGGGGGTCGGGCTGGTTTGGATGGTTCATGAAAGGGGCGCTTACGTTTAGTTTTTGGATGCGGTGTTGTCATACATGGAACTGGGTCCAGCATTTATCGCTGATTGGGGCTGGAATATTTGGAGCGGACCTCTAGGGAAATAACAAGCATTTAGTCTGTGAGATTCCATAATACCTAGCCCCCAGTCATGCAAATCACGTCAATATAATACACAGTCTTTTCTCCCGAAAGAACACACCTCCGTGCTAGTAAGCGTCAGCGACGCAGCCAGCAACGCCTATTTACCGTCCTCGCCCTTCTGCGCCTCCAGTATCACCGGGATTGCTTCCACTTGTGGCACAGGGGCGCGTTTGATCGCATTGTGAGAATTAGCACTCTTCCATAGCATTAACTTGTGAGTACGTTGAGTCTCTGAGGTCGACACATTCCACCTCAGCTACTTACCCACGTGGCAGTGGATTTCACATTTCAAAAGCAGGCAGGTTGTCTGAGTGGGCTTAGAATCTGCCATGGCCCATGTCTAGTACTTGTCAATACAGGTCAACATTTTGTTTGTTATTCGGTAAGTACATTTCATATCTCATCAATTCTTTCAGTAATGACAGAAGACCCAAGTGATACATGGCAAAGGGGGTATACACATACAAAGGAAAGGTAACAAAATCCCGACTAGATATCATCATAAAAAGTATCCAATGCCAGACCTAGCTATCCTTCATCCAAGCTGCGATGCGCAAACGTTTCGCCTGAACCTCCCAGACAGGACGTGCCAGTTCCAAAAACTCCTCTCCGAAAAAGTTGATAATCTCAGCAGCAAGCTCGTCAGGATCCTCCCCGAGTGGATCTTGAGGAACAGACACGTCAGTACATTCACGAAATGTCAAATATCTCCATATTTCTCGCCAGTAGGCAACAGCCTGCTTTCCGGGTTCATGGGTGAGCTCGACGTTCTTGGCAACAAGGTAGAAAGACGACTTGATACCGTGGCATTTGGGCGGTTTGAATGCCTGCAGATCAGCAACCTGGCTCAAGGCGTAGAGTATCTTCACTGTCTTCCATGACTCAACCTTGTGGAGCAGGATTACCAGAGAACCGCCTTGCCTTAGCCTATTGAAGGCAAAGGTCAGCTGGGCGAAGAGTAGTCTGCTGCCTTCTCCATTGTCGTCGCGATACGCTGCTCTGGTTTGTGTTTTGCTCACGCCGCCTCCGCAGAATATCAAATCATATTCATGTGCGAGGAACGGCCGGTCTACGATAAAGTTGTCGTGGTCCGGGTGGTGCTCCGGTATCTGGTCATCCATGCCCATCTCCGAGACGTACATAGTAATGTCGCCTAGCGCAAGCTCCCGAAAGAGATCCCTTTCCATAACCGGGATCCCACCATTCTCTTTTGGCAGAGATAACCCGTCAATATGAGCCCCTGGTATAAACCCTTTCACCGTTGCGCTGAACCCCCTGGGTGCCATGCAGAGATCAAGCACACGCAGATTTTCACTCTTGGCATGATCCAATAGCCAGCTGATGTCCGATCTCCTTGGTCATCCGGTAAAAGCTTTTTCTTGTTTGCCAATCCGTCTTCTTGGCCTTCTTTGCCCGTTCGTTAAAGTATGTATCGCCTGCGGGATTTGCCCAACCCTTTCAAGTCCCTAAGTCAGTTTGGGACATGACACATTCTAGTCAGGGCGTCTGACTCACCTTAGCCTTCAGCTCATGCAATTCCTGGAAAAGAGGCTCTCTGGAGATAAAATCCCGCCATGCTTCTGGAGTGCCTTCTTCCTCCGCCATACTGCGCCTGCTCAATAAACGATGACGGCTATGATGATCAACACAGCTGGAGAACGGTGGGACAAAGACTAAGTTGGCGGGCGATGGCGGGAAGTGGGCCGGGCCGGGAGGATAGTGCGGAGCAGAAAATTGGGCCATCAAGCACGTGACCCCTCTCGCTTACCAAACTATTGGGGGGGATGTTATTCCGCAATTGAAGACAAGGCTGAGGCTCTAGAGGTATCTTCAAGCTAATGTCTTGAAGACGGTCATTTTTTATTTTGTTCTTGCAATCCTCTATTGGCAGCAAATCTTTACACAACTTGAAAATAATGCTAATTATGATCCCATTCTGGTTGCTGTAACGATGGTGATGTACAATGCCATTGTGTACATGGAAAATAAAACATCTCTCCCCAACGCCTCGACAATGCCACTCTCCAGAGCATTCGATGCTTAGAGCGCAAATCCGTAAAAGACAAATCACTTCTGCTCTGGCGCCTTGCCAACCCTCGCAATCAACGACGCCACTTCCCGTGGCTTTTCCTCGACCACCATGTGTCCGGCACCGGTAATCCACATCCCCCTCGGCGCCCAGTTGACCATTAGCTCCGGATTGATAGAGCGAACAAGGACGTTCTTGTGGTCACGGACCAAGGGATCTTTATTCCCGAAAACAACAGCGACTTCCACCGCCTGACTGGGGTAGTCTCCGTTCTGGCTCTCCCTGGCGCCCCAGAAGCGGCGGACTTGGTCATCCTGCGCGGCGAGGCGGGCTTGGGTGGTGAGTGACTCAAAGTGCGATGGACCGCAGAGGCCTTCCATGAGCCTCCAGACCCACATCACGCGCAGGCGGAGAAGGACAAAGCGTGGGAGGGAGGGGACAATGTGGCTGAAGCGGGTGATGGAAGATTTGGCGGACCGCGGCAGATCAACGTAAGGGGCGCAGTATGCATCCACCTCATGCTTAGGGATATGGGGGACGAGAAACCGCATGACCGCGGACTCCGGGACGTAGCCGCCCAGTAGGCCGGTGGTGCAGTACCAGGCGCGGCTGAGGAGGCGGTAGTGGAAGCTTGTATCGCCGATGCGGGGTGGAAAGAAGGTGTTTAGGAGGAAGATGCTATCGCATAGTTCCGAAGGCAGGTGGGGGAGGGCACACAGGGCCACGCAACTGGGGCTATTAGTTGTCTGAACATATAGAGTGGTAGATGGAAATAGATGGAAACGTACCCGCCCCAGTTATGGGCTGCGATGATTGCGTGGTCGAGGCCGGTAGCTTCGAAGAACTCCATGAGAGTGCGAATGTGAAGCTCAAAGGTGATGGCTTCTGGGCGGAGAATCTTGTCGCTCCGGCCATGACCCAGCCAGTCAATGGCGTAGATTTCATGGCCCCGTGCAAGGAGGGGTGGAAACACCTATACAGTCAGCGAGGGTCAGGTATCGAGCCAAGGGACATACATTTCTCCACATATAGCTCCAGGTCACATTACCGTGAAGGAAGACAACGGGCTTGTGGCTCTTCTTGCCGTCCTGGAGAATGTCACTGTAGCTGGGTCGGAGATGGATATATCGGACTGTGGCTCCGCAGACGCTGAATTCGTGAGTATCGTTTGCCCATGGCAGACTCTCCATCCATCCCCGGCTGTTCCTATCAACATGGAAGACCTCGTCTGCCCGGAATTGATAGGTGCCCTCGAGTTGGGCGACGGCTAGCGAGTCCGCTCGTGCGCGGTAGGTATCCGCTTCTCTAACGAGGCGTGACCAGCCACCCAGAGTCAAGAGACGCAGCGCATTCTTCGAGGCGGTTGGAGCAATAGCTACCATAAGTTTGTACAGATAGAGCGGAATTAGGATGGCATTCAGGATCAAACGGGCCACGGTGAAGGAGAGGATGTAGGCAGACATATAGCCCGTGAGGATCATGACGATGGTTGAGACGCCCTCAAGAATGCGGTTTGCCATCTTGAGGACTTTGTCTCGGGTGTTTCCTCGAAAGCTGACTCCGAGCATTTTGATTCTGTGGGTTGTGGGCGGGTGTGCGAGAATGGAGGGGATTGAGGAGACCTGGAGGTAGCTGTACCTAGGTGTCCATTGTTCTTAAGAGGTAAGGTAAGGTATTTCCCTTAGGCAGGACAGGTGCCATGACGGAGTGTGACATCATGCAGTCCAGGCACAACTTCCAAGCCACTGATCCTTACACAATTATCGTCTGATATCCATACACACGGTTCGGCTTAATTCACATGTTTCTCGGAGAGCTAAGGGGCATTATGGTTCGCCAGCTCACTTCGTGATCGGTAATCGACTGTCCCTGTGGCTCGGCATGAAACCACCGCAACCCAGGGTCCAGGTTCCTCAAGCCACCAATGGTAACTCCCTGTCAGCTTATTTATCAATTATTTTGGCTAAATGCTAGTGAACCTTGGAAAGCTTAATGGAACCGCGGGCGCACATGCTGATCCACTGCTGCTGTGTTCGGATGCGCATCCGGTCCAGTGGTGAGGATTCTATGAGGCGGCCTTTGTAGATTGCCGTGGGGCGGGTTTGATTATCTGATTTCGAGTAAGGCAGATGGGATAGATGCGTTGTCCTTTTATTTTCCAGAGTCGGGTTGGTTATATATAGTTGGGTTTCGGCAGGCCCCTTATATCATACCACGTGCAACTGGTGCTGGTGTAAATAATACTCTGCCGCATAAGAATACTACTGCCCTAGATGTCCTCCATGTAAGTGGTAGCAAGAATGATACTCTGGCTGATTAGCACTCGGAGAGACCCGGAACCCCGCTTGACAGATCAGGTCAGTATCGGTCCAGGTCGGCGTGACGTATATATCAAGAGTGCCGTCACCTCCGAGGTCGGATTTAGTCTCATACTTAATATATTCATTCTTTCAATATCAATCCCACGAGAAGAAAAGAGTTATCAAAAAATGGCCAAAAACCTCACCCTCAAATCCACCCAGAAGCTCCTCTCGGGCTACGAGATCCCCGTCCTGGGATATGGGGTATGTTCCCCGCACTCACGCTACAACCTGTTAACCCCCGCCGCTGACTTCACACATACAGGTCTACCAAACGTACCGCTCCTCATCACCTCAATAAACACTCCCATAAAACTAACAAAGCATATGTAGTCCAACAGACGTCGCCGAAGAAGTCACCATCGAAGCCTTGAAGCTCGGTTACCGACACGTACGTACCATCTTCTACCCCGCCCCAACCCGCTCCCGAACAGTGGCTCTAAACTCCACCTAACAAGGAATTAGATTGACTCAGCGGCCCTGTACAAAAACGAAAAAGAAGTCACGGCCGCAATCGCAAAAGCCGGTCTGTCGCGCTCCGAAGTCTTCCTCACCACCAAGATCCCCCCGCGCGCGACCGGGTATGAAGCTGCCAAGCAGTCCATCGAGGACAGTCTGAAACAGGCGAATACGGAGTACTTTGACTTGTATGCACCCCCCTTTCTTTTGACTCTGAACCCTGAACTGTATATGAGACTGCGGCTAAAAATTGATTGATATGAAGAATCCTAATCCACGCCCCCTTCGGCGGCAAAGAAGGCCGGCTCGGCTCATGGCGCGCACTCGTGGAGGCCCAAAAAGCAGGCAAGACACGCTCAATCGGCGTGTCGAACTTTGGAGTCCATCATCTTGACGAGCTCGAGGAGTATATCCAGTCCGGTGGCGGCGGGAAGATCGATGTCGGGCAGTATGAGATTCATCCGTGGCTGGCGAGGCCGGATATTGTGGGCTGGCTGAAGGAACGAGGCGCGGTCGTGCAGGCTTATTCGCCTCTTGTGCGGAACACGAGAGGGGATGAGCCGGTGTTGAAGGAACTGGGAGGGAAGTATGGGAAGACCCCGGCGCAGGTGCTTGTTCGGTGGAGTTTGCAGAAGGGATTCGTGCCGCTGCCGAAATCAGTGACCCCGTCGCGGATCAAGGAGAATGCGGAGGTGTTTGATTTTGAGCTGGATGAGGGCGATATGGCGAAGCTGGAGACGGGGAAGTATGAGCCTTGTGCGTGGGATCCGACTGTCAACAAGGACTGAAGGGAGTTGTCGTGTCGTGTCATGTCATTGTATAAAAGGGGTTGAGGATGAAGAACAGTAGGATATATGCACCTATCCAGACTTGGTTTTCTAGAATTAACGAGACTTTATCTATTCAGATAAGGCTGCTTTAGTAAGGGTGCTCAGGGAGTTACTTTCATGGAGGATCTGCCGGTACTTCTCTTCGGTCCCAAACGTCGCAATGTCCACATTCTCTTTCACTCACTAATTGCTGTGGCAGTCTCCAAACAATGAGGTCGGATATTGGTTGCAAGCATGTAAAAGAGGCCCGTTTGACAGGAAACTTCGTATGCTTCAACAATTGCACCGAAGCAGATTGCTCGATTGCATATACTAGCCATGCGTCTCTTTGATGCAATTCAGCGACAAGTATTGTTGGACTGAATTAATCAAATTGTCTAAGGTTAATACGTGTTAACCATTTCCCAGAGCCATCTCCAACTGGCGTAACTTCCTGATCACCACAGAGTCCATAAACCGTTGCAATCTGATACCAATAGTACCTCTAGATTCATTTCCAGAATTGGACAGCTCGATCTCGTCAGACCGGAGGCATATCTCAACCATGTCCCGGTATGCTTCGCCGGCTGCAGTGCTGACGGTCTCGAGGTAAGTCGACCGCAAGGAGCTTCCGTCTAGTTCATTTCCATTTGGCGTATCACGATACCCCAGAAGTCGTCTCTTTATACCTTGTAGCGCAGGGGGCCGCAAGTCCTGCAGGCTCCCGAGTTCTAAGATGTCTTCAAGTCTCTTCCAGTAGGCTATCTCGATCATGGCAATTCCGAGGCTATACAAGTCGTACGACTTTTGGTACTGCTGATCGGGGCAGCTGGACTGAGCCGCTGGATGTCGATACACGTCGCGGAGTGGATCAAGGGCTGGCTTCTCAGTCATATTGTCCATAATTCTTGGCCGGGAGAGCTCAAACCCAGAGATATATGGGTTGGAAAGATCGGGTTGAGCTCCCTCATGCCTCGCAATTAGAATGCTCTCGCTCCTGATACCTTTGTGCAACCAATTGATGGAATGGAAGTGGTAGATACTTTCCGCCAGCGCTCTAGCGAGTGATACACGGGCTCTCAAGGAAGACTTTGGCATTTCATTTAACAGCTCGTACAATGTGTATACATTAGACGACTGGGACACGGACTCGTCCTGAGTGCTTTCGGAGCAGGCCGCTGCCGTCGAGAGCGGCGATGGCCGCCATCGGCATTTTTCCACGGACGGGGACGACTATTTCACACCCATCAGACCACTGGGTGCAGGCGGCTTTGGAGAGGTCGACCTCGTCTGGAGCCGGCTGAGTCGGAACGAATTTGCGAGAAAGCGGTGCTGCGTGGTCGCACTTTCACGAAGAGCAGAGACGCCATAGCTGCTTTCGAGCGCGAGCTGGAGACGCTCAAGCGGCTGTCGCACCATCATCTGGTCAAGTACGTCGGCAGTTATTCGGATCCCAAGTATGTGGCTCTCATCATGTCACCAGTCGCCCAGTGCAACCTGGCAGAGTACCTGGCGATGGTGCCATTCCCGAACGAAAACCGCGTCAATCTTCGACAATATTTTGGCTGTCTCACCGCAGCACTGGTATACCTGCATGAGAATCGAATCCGTCATAAGGACCTAAAGCCATCCAATATACTTATATACATGGGAAGGTTCTGATTACCGACTTTGGTACCGCATTGGATTGGAAAGATAGAGAGAGAAGCACCACGGACGAGCTGCCTATGGCAGTGACTCCAAGGTACTCTGCGCCAGAAGTCTTAGCATGGAAGGTATGGGTCCTCCACCGGTAGGCTTTTCTCGTCACGCCGTATTCTGACCATGAACTTCTAGCCGCGCAATTCCTCCGCAGACGTTTACAGCCTTGGCGTGACCTTTCTGGAGATGTTCACAGTTCTGCGAGGAGATGCTATAGATGTCATGGACCGGTTCTACCAGGGCCAAGTGGAGAATAACGAAAGAAATAACATCCAGCCGTTCATGCACAGTAATTCTGCCATCACCGAATTGTGGCTTGGACACCTCGCTGGACGGCCAAATCCAGCATTCGACAATGAGCCCATACCTTGGATTCAGACAATGATAAAGGAAAATCCAACGGATCGTCTCACGGCCGCCCAGATCTTGGAGCGCATTCGCGCGTCCAAGGGAGATTTCAATGGGCCCTGCTGCTCCCATGACGATGAGTACGCCTCTGACTCATCCTATGAAGGCTCCATCGAGGATGATGGGATCTCCTCAGACGACACGGCCACCCGCTTACTCGAGGACGCGGGGTACGATACCCGTAGCTGGCGGTTCGACGGGGGCCTGGCGCTCCGTTGGGCCGCTGGAGAAGGCTCTACGGCTGTTATACGACTCTTGCTTCGGAACGGTGCTCCCGTTGGCGGGAAGGAGTTGGACGGATGGACAGCGTTGCACGCCGCCGCCAGCAGGGGGCACGTATCGGTGGTGAAGCTCCTGCTGGAGGCCGGTGCCGACGTCGACACCACCATGGAAGGGGGCTGGACGGCGCTTCTCTTTGCGGCTCGGGCGGGACATGCACGAGTCTCAAAGCTGTTGCTTCATCGGCACGCCAAAGTCACGATGAAAACTGATACCGGCTGGACTGCTCTGCACTGGGCTTCGCGCACGGGACGCGAGGAGATTGTGCGCATGTTGCTGTCCAAAGGCGCGGATATGGAGGGTGCGGATAAGCATGGTCACCGGCCTCTACATCTGGCTGCAAGACATGGGCATGCTCATATTGTCCGGCTCCTTGTTGAACGAGGTGCTGATCGTGAGTCGAAAGACAAAAATGGCAGAACCGCACTGCGATGGGCCATGGATAACCAGCATCGAGAAGCAGTCAATGCTCTCAAGAAGTAGAGAATCTCGCTTGACGTGCAGAATGATTAGGAGCTCGGTGATACCATAATCACACATGATATCATAAGGCATAACCACGGTTGATCACAGATCACTAAATATATAGGATGCCGCAAGGCTGCAGCAACACGGCCTATATAAACTAGCGGGAAATCGAAAATTCGTGATGATTAGAAGACGCTCCAACAATTTGAGGCCAATCTCGAATTAACTAGTGCGTTGAACCTAGCCCATGATGGGTATTGTATGATATGGCTGTTTTGATCAGCTTTCTTAGTATATCACCCAAATTGCCCTTGGGTCGCAAGCTGACTGACTGATAGAGCTTGCGAAACAAATATCACTGCTTTAACCTCCAATTCTCCGTCAATAACCCGCTGTGATATTTGGCTTCCCCGTCAGCAGATAGTGATACAGACAAGAGTTTTGCTTTGATGGTTCGATTCTAGTCTAACTGCTCATGCCATGCCTAGATCAGCAACACTCCTAGAAAACCAAGTACATACGCTGGAAACTATCCAATGACGATAGATATTGCGCAGCCGTCCCTGATGTCGTTTGTTTAAGCACACCTATTTCTGCTAGCCTTCTCTTCCATATCCCTCAATGCATCCCACAACTCCGGAAATTCTTTAAAACTCAGGACGTCCGCTAACGAGAACCAGGGAATGATTCCATCTACAGTACAGCCCCGACTAACCAGCCATTTCGCAATTGGTAGCCTGCTCCTATCCAAAGATTGGCCGCGACGGGCATAAAACTTCCCGGTATCAAGCGCCAAATGCAGTGCCGTTGGTCCGTGTCCGGGGACAAATCGAATCTCTTCTTTCTCCTGAGTACACGCATGGACATCCACACCTTTGTCCAAAAGGATCTCTACGACGTCGGCGCTACCAGCCATAACAGCAAGGTGGAGCGCTTGTCCGGCCCATTTGTCCCCAACATAGATCCCAGTCGGCTTGTAGAAGGACTCATTCCATTCCACTGTTGCCGCGTGGATATCACATCCTGCTTCTATAAGCATCTTTGCGATATCACCGTGACCAAAATAGCAGGCTGAATGGAGAGCACGCCACCCGTGGATATCTGTGGCTTCGATGTCTGCGCCGTGGGAGATCAAGATTGAGACCACTTGGCTGCGGCCGTGTTCTGCCGCCTCATGCAGAATTGGCTTGCGGCTTGAGCCTGGTATGCAGGCGTTTGGATTCATTCCGTGTCCTAGAAGGTGTTGCAAAGTGTCAGGGCTGTTTTCCAAGACCGCCTGGTGGAGCAATCTAGAATCAAAGCCGGTCGGTTTCGCAAGAGCTTCAAGCCAGAAATTCTTGCTTTGGTCTGCCAAGGAGAGATATGAAGGCTGCAAGCCAGACTCTCCCGTATGCGCTAGAAGCACCTCAACCGCAGAGGCATGCATGGAAATCCCTGCATAGTGGATGGGAAGCCACCCTTTGCTGTCTTCTACATTCGCTGCTGCGTTGTATTTCAACAAAGCCTTAATGAGAGCGATATTTCCTCCCTCGGCAGCGAGGTGTAACAGGGTGTGGCCATCTCGGTCAGTCGCATGCAGGATTCCATCTCGTTGAATGCAGAAACACAACCGCATAAGAATGTCCTCTTCGTGCGCCGAGTCCTCCCAGTGTCGTGACCAGTGAGATTGGTTCGGGTGAGACGTAGTATGATCCAGTAAGTACGCTAGGCTCTCACAGTCACCCTGTATAGCAGTCAATAGTATTACGTCAAAGTCTTGCGGTGAGGCTGAGTAAATGTCGGCTCCTAAACTAATCAAATTCCGCAAGAGCTTCAGTCGTCCAGGAAGCCGCACTGCTCGAATCAGAACGTCGTCTTCACCTGCTGGCTCATAATTTATATCTACACCGGCAGACACCAGCTTGGCCATGATCTGATTAAGTCGTGAGTATAGGGCCGTTTGGTGGTGGGAATCGGGCGGAGGAACTAGCGATTCCAGCGGTTCCAGTAGTACGAAGACCGCGTTCTGTGGTGGGCTCGCGCCGTGTTTAAGTAGCAGATCAACCGCGCCATCCGCATGATCTTCGATAGCGGCGACAAGGATTGGATCCAGGTCCTGGTCAGCCGGAATTTGTGCGCCTTCTGCGTGGAGGACCAGGGCCATCTTCCATCGGTGATTTCGCAGTGAAATGGCCATCGGCGTAAAGGATACGTTATCTCTGCTGTTGGCAACTTCCCTTCTGGTATTCCAATTTTCAGGATTCCCAGGGGCCGGGATCTCTAACATGCTCCTTTGCGTATCCTCCCGTGCAGCGCTAAGGAAAACTTTAACAGCCTCTTCCAACGTCCCCACGTCGATGTCCTCATCTCGGCAGTTTGCCAGGAAGTGAATTGGCAAATAACCCTCTGTCCCCGGGACGCTTACCGAACATCCGGCATTAATGAATAGTTTTATCAATGGCACGTAAGGCTGCATGGCCGCGTAGTGCAGGACTGTCATTCCCGATTTATCTGCTATCCCGACGTCAGATCCACGAGAGAGCAGGAGCTGGGCGATGTCAAATGCAAGGTCCGGTCTGTCTGAGAAAAGGAAACCACATGCCTGAATCAAAGCAGTCGTTCCATCAACATTTTTAAACCAGCCGCCTCCCCGTTCATTCAAGTTGTTAAGCATGGGCAGGTTTGGGTCTGCGCCACCATCGATGAGAGCTGTCACGGTATCAAGGAATCCGTTCAATACCGCCTCATGCAGTGGCGTTCTCCCGCGTGGGATATACCTGTTGGGATCGGCGCCATTCTCTAAAAGGCATTGCACATATCGAGGGTCTTCTCGGCTTGCGGCGACATGCAGGGGGTAATCATAGTTCACATCTGCGCCTGCCTTGATGAGGAGCTGCATGGACGATAGTTGATCGTCCCGAATAGCCGATATGAGAAGAACTGATTTCCATTCTATCGGATCTTTGCGATACTGTGCTGAGTCCTCCGCATAGCGTCCTGTAAACCTAGGCAAGTCAGATTCTCGCCCATTAACCATTTCCCCCTTTGTCATGGTCCGCCAAGGGTTCCTGGAGGCGGGCATGTCAAACTCTGCAGAGGACCAAATCATGTTGAATTTTGCATCTCCAATAAAGCCACCTGGTGTCTCTAGGTGTTGGACTAGTAAATCAAACATTGACGTGTCCTGGCTGTCCGCGGCCATCAGAATTGGGTGAGAACTTTCTGCATACGATTCTACATCTTGTATGCACATTTTGTAAAATGTGGGTTCCTGCTGCTGCGACTGTGAATGGTAGTCAAGCAGCTCCTTCGCAACGTCAAAATGCCGACCAGAAATGGCCCAGTGTAGAGCAGTCCACCCCAGAGTCGAACGGGAGAGGTGATTCGCCCCATTGGACAGCAGCAGGCGTGTAATATGCAGATTCCCCCTGAATGCTGTCCAGAATAATGGCGTCCAGCCTTGTGTATCTTTTGCGTTGACATCGGCTGCATGACGGATAAGCAGTTCTGCTGTCGCCAGGTTGCCTCGAGAACAGGCCCAGTGAAGAGGAGTCCAACTATGAGAGTCAATACAAGAGACCTTCTCGCCTTCTGAGAGAAGCATCCCTATTGTCTCAGGGAGGTTCCAGTACGCGGCAACGTGTAATGGCCCCTGGTTTGTGGGTATCGATTCCAGCATGTCCTTGGCAAGCGATCCTTCTGCTAGCTCCTGTCGGTATTGAAGAGACTGGAACGAGCTCTTTCTTAGGCCATCATCATATAGTAGCTTCCGGATCAGTGCTCTAAGCAAACGTTCATCCTCTGCATCTGTGATGTGGTCACCCCAGTGTTTAGCAGAGTATTCAAGGAACTCGAGGGTTTTAAACCGATCCAGAAGCTCAGTAGACGTGGAGCATTGGTTATAAAGTGGCCGCATGGTCAGGTACTGCAAGCTGGTACGTGAAATGTCCACATTCGCCTCTCTCTCCGAGATCTGGCCCCGCTGGAGGAATTCGTAAGCAGTGGTGTGGACCAGTCCAATGGTTTTGTCCTTTCCATCCACAACAACTAGTCCAAAACATGATCTCAGAAGGACGTCAGGATTGGGCATATTGTCTGGGTCAAGCTCCTCCTCTTCATCCACAGCAAATGCACAGATAATCTCTTCCAGCTTTAAACGCCGCTTGGCATATGTGACCCAGGCGAGCAAACGTCGAGCGAGAGAGCTTCTTGCTTTGGACTGAGCTCCTATTCGTTCCATTGTCCCCTCGTAAGCTTGTTGAAGACTGGCCTGCGGTTTGTCCAACGTCTTGCGGATTTGTTTGACGGTTGCGAGGTCAAGAACGTCATCGAGCAGTAGCCTGGTGAGAAGAAAGCTATTTATTGTCAGCGCTCTGTTTCAACTCAAACGCTTTCATGGGCGACTGCAATGGCGGGTGTATTCACGTACACATCTCCGGACTTCGATACCACTTCTCCGATCAGGGGGCTCTCCCCATCGACCTGGTCACTGAAGTCGCTTTCTCGGAAACGATGCTCAATGTAGAGTCTCAAGTCCTCAGGGCTGGATGTGACTTTAAACTGAGCGGCTAATTTCATGCTCTTCCGGATATGAGGCAAGTCCCGACTCGTCACGAGTATGTTTACCCCAGTTGAGATGAGGGTCTGTAGATTGGAAATAAAAGCTATCGGGTCACGAAGCTCGTCCAGCGCGTCAACAACAAGGTATATGGGTTTAACCGCTGCCGCCGACGCAAACAATTGCATGACTTCCTGCGCATTCTGCAGCTTGGCAGGGTCCTTGCAGGACTCTTTCAGAGCGGTCAGCATTTCTCCGCTGGACTGTTCAATGAGTTGTCTGAGTAAAAAATGGAGGATGTCAATTGTTCTCTGTTGGTCCTGAGAAGAGAAGTCACAGAAGAAGTAGACAACAGGACACTCCGGCGGAGTTCGCTTTTCGACCAGGAACTCAATCAGGATGGACGCGAGATAGCTCTTGCCTACACCAGGCGGTCCGTAGCACCACAAGAAACTAGAGCGTCTGTCAACCCATTGTCGAACGGCATCCGTCGCCAGGAACCACCGTCCGGTCCCAGGGCAATGAGACGGTCGCTGGCGAATCGAAACATGGGCGACTGGCAGCCACGCAAGAAGAAGATTGCGATCTTGCTCCTGGCTCATCAAGGATACTTTCTTATACGTCGCACTCCCTGTCACCCTATTGCAGAAAGTCAGATGGGCAATTACGATAGGACCGCAACCTACGC
The DNA here is from genome assembly GCA_025688805.1 of Aspergillus egyptiacus. Classification (NCBI taxonomy): domain Eukaryota; kingdom Fungi; phylum Ascomycota; class Eurotiomycetes; order Eurotiales; family Aspergillaceae; genus Aspergillus; species Aspergillus egyptiacus. The sequence goes on along the minus strand of MU628483.1, from coordinate 39,436 downwards.
AATGCAAGATGTGAGAAAATCGGCAAAAAGCTCCCGGTACTTGTGAATCATATTAAGGTGTTCCTTCCATTCCTTTTCATGAAACGGCTGCAACAGCCTCGACCGACGTTTTGTTAAATTGAAATGTAGGCCTGAGAGAGATTCGTAGCACTCTGTCAGAGCATCATCACTCAGCGAGGACGGTCGATCAGGTAGGAGCCCGGTGGTTTCCGCATCTCGTATAGCCTGTTCAACTCGAAAAAGAATTTCCATCAATGCCGAGACTTCCTGTAGGTATTGTTTTTGTGACTTCGGGGCATTTTTCACGTCCCTCACATAGTTGTAGCTTAGCTGGGCGATTTCAGTCGCGAGTTGCAGCACGGCGGCAATATTCACAAGTAGGCCGAGGGCTTCGGCCATTATCAATGACTTGGGAGGGCCTGGGATCGGTACGGACGGGGATTCGTGGCCGACAGAATTCGCACAACGGGAATGCTCAGATAGTCAGACTTCATCTTGGAGTACAATACCCAGATTGTGCGAAATTGCCTAGAGGCAGAGTAAGCGGGGGAGCTCCCCCCCGTCTGAGTGGTGGATGCGGGGCTGTGCGAAAGAAACTTGAACAGCACAGCTCCTGAGGGTCAGGCATTCCTCTAGTCTGAACATTACTTCAATCTATATCAAGTAAGCTTGTCTCGATATGCAAAGAGTTGTCACTGGTTAGATCAAGAAGAGGCCATATCTGACGGGAGTTGATGAAGGGAAGAATCTTTGATCAAAGCTGAGCTTGAATTAACCCATCACCTGAGGCGCTAGACCAAACGAGGCTCCCAGCAGATTTAAGGTACCCGACCCCTATTTAACGATTCTAAATTACTATCTCGGTCTATAGCGTGCATATTGTACAATTGAGTGCTCGGTATACTACTTCTTCTCCAACATGGCCTGTCATCGTAGGTCGGAGGCTGTAGTTCACACCTAGAAGACCAGAAATGGCAGGCAGGACGTCTGTCGGGTCCCGTTGCTGACCCACGACACCATCACGATGCTTGGTCCACTACTTTCCGCTGCGGCGAGGGTGATGGAGAAGTTAAGGGCTTCGGTGGTGGAGACGTACGTTCCTGGGTAGATGGTTTCCAGCACGGCAGGGGCTTGCGCCGCCAGAGCTGGGATGATGGTGCCCGCTACCTCTTGGGTTAGGGAGAGGGTTTGTACGCTTCTTGTCTGCTGCATGCTTGCGGTTATGGCATTGAATCTGGTGTTGAAATCCGGCATGAAGCCGGCCGGTTCCGCGAGCGCAGGGTTTAGCCAAAATGGGTACCCAGTCTTGATCCCAGCGGCTGGGCTCCAGCAGAGTCGAACTACGTCCAGCCACCTCGACGAGAAAGTAAATGATCGGTCCCAGTGGGTCAGGTCTCGCATGTCTGGGATAAGCAATTGCCCGACGGCCGCCAGGTCGTCATCTTTGGTGCCGTCATCGTCCAGAATCCTGACAGGTTCGTAGCTTTATCGCAGAATATACCTTTGTAGAGCAGTACTATATTTTGTAGCTGGGCCCTCTCTTGGGAAGACAGAAATATTCACCGTCTATGTTCTGTGGAAGAAGGAAACAACCACTGAGGATGCTTGATGCTTGCTATGAGTATGACATCCCTGAACGGCGGCCTCAACCTAACTGCAACCCAACAACGTACTGAGTCTAGGACGGTTGTTAAAGACCACTGTGGTGGGTTTCTGGTGTCTATAGCCGTAAAAAAGTCTCGACGTATATTCACCATTCATAGACTCGTATCCTCCGCCTGGATATTCTCGCCAACTGTCAAACAACCCAATTTAAAAGCCCTCTCACCCTCTGTGTAAACCTCGTTCGCTCAACCGGACCCTCCAAAGTATAAGTATCCGTCTCCAAATCCACCTCATGCAGTCTGACAAACTTCGTCTTCTTGATCAACTTCCATGCCAAAAACATAACTAGCATAACCGGAAGCTCGATGTAGAAGCTCACGAAGCCAACCCTGTCAAAGGTCGGGCTAAAACAACTCCATCCTTGGACCAGAACAATAACTATATTTAGGATCACACAAATCCATGGACCGAGAGGATAGGTAAGGTTGCGGAATGGAAGGAGGTGAACCTTGTTTTGCGCTTTCAGGGCTGAACGGAAGCGTATCGAGGTGATTCCGATGAATATCCAGCTCAATTGGTTAGAGACACCGACAATGCTATATAGAAACAAGGTTAGTGAGGACCGTGCCCATCAGAAAGGAGGTTATACTTTTGTAGCCAAGTCCACAGCTGGCCAGCTCCAATCTTGCTGGATCCGAAGCAGAGACCGCTCACAACTCCCGTGACTAGGACAGCAACCCATGGCACTTGTTGCCGGTTGAGCTTGGCTAATGCGTGAGGAGCGTGTCCGGATATAGATAGGGTATAGAGGAGTCGGACCCCGGCAAAGAGGGCATGGTTACCGGCGGAGAGGACGCTCGTCAGGATAACTGCGTTCATCACGCTTCCGGCAGCTTTCGTGCCGGTCTTTTCAAAGACGATGGTAAACGGGGAGGTTTTGACGTCCTTATTGACCAGGCCGGGGTAGTTGTAGGGTACATTGAGGCCGATGATTAAAGAGGACAGGATGCTATGTGGCGTCAGCAATGTTGGAGTTTCGCTGTGGGATGTGAACATACTAGAAGATCAGAATCCGCCAAAAGACGTTCAAGACAACCTTGGGGATGGTGCGGGCTGGGTCTTTGGTTTCTCCTGCTGTGATGGCAATAGACTCTGTTCCACCATCTGCAGCAGTTAGTATATGTCTTACCTATCCAGATAGGGTCAGTACACACAGGAAAAAGCAGCAGTGACAAAGACGGACGCAAATCCTCCAATGCCTCCGACGAACGGAGCGTCGCCAACGTGCCAATTCTTCCCTCCGATATAGCTACCATCCTCATTTCCGCCACAGTTCACGAATATACCAAGGATAATAAAGGCCTAAAAGATCAGCGTGGCTGATACTAGCTACCGCGGATGGGGAATGCATACCACGATGGTAATCACCTTGAGCACACTCATCCAGTACTCCACCTGGTAGAATCAGCGCGAAGTCCAGAAAAAAAAAAAGCAACATACTCACTTCCCCATAGACTTTCACAGCGAACAGATTCAGCCCAATCAAAACAGCCCAGAAGATTAAGCTAAACGCCCAGCCAGGGAAGTTATCCGACCAGTACTGCAGCACCAGCTGTAAGGCGACCAAATCCGCTGCTGTCGAAACCGCATCGTTGAACCAGTAATTCCATGTCAAGGCAAACCCAAACGCATCATCAACGAACCTCCTGTTTGATATCAGCAACTATCCCCCAAATCTAGGTTTGTAGAACAACATACCCCGCAAAAGTACAGAAGCTCCCGGCAACCGGGATAAAGGCCGCCATCTCACCCAAACTGAGCATCGTCACGAAAACGATCCCACCGGAGATCGCATACGCGATAAGCATGGACGCCGGACCACCAGTCGCCAGCGCTTTTCCGGTTCCAAGGAACAGTCCCGTCCCAATTGTCCCTCCGATCGCGATCATTTGTACCTGGCGGGCGGAAAGCGAGCGGTTGAGCTTATCCTGGGCCCCTTGGCCCCCTGGCACGCAACCGCGGTCATCAGGCGTCGGACTGGCGACTATTTGTTCCTTTTCGGCCATGGTTATGAATTTCACATAGGAAGAAGCGGTGTTTTGTGGGATGGGAAAGGATCCAAGCGTTAAGCATTTGCCGAGGGCGTGACAAAAGCTTGGACTGCGAATTGTGGGCCTGGATTGCGCCGGGTTGTCCTTGGGATTTCTTCCAATTCTGTCAGTCACATTCCCCGCTTCTCGCATCAGATTCCAACATATTTATCCATAGGGACATATCCCCTGGAGCTCTCTACCAGGATATCACACTGGCTACTTATTTCCTGCAATGTTCCTATCGTGTGCCTGAGTTGAAACAGTGGAATCGAGTCTGAACCGTTAATGACTCCTGGAATCTGACCCTGCACAGAATAACATTGCCATCACAGTCATCCGGAATACGGGAAGCCCGACTCTCCAGGAGAGGGGGGTCTTTGGAGGGCAGGTCGACTGAATGTTCGATCCTTGAAGCACCGAACAGAATATATGAGGATGGAGTAGGAACTCTATGCAGCTGGGAGGCTATTTATGTGGACGAGCGATGTTAGCAGAAGCTCCTCAGCGAGGAGGGAGTGATCCTACTGCGCACGACAGACATCCTTGAAGGCAATCTGGCCGCTCTCGACGGCCAGTATATCCTTTCCCATCCTTCCGAGCCACAAGCAGAGAACGGAACTCCTCGTTCCCCAGTCGATATCTCAATATGCGCACGAGGGTAAACGGCCAGCCTGTCAGCCAGGTCATTAATTTGGTCGAGGGCCCAGTACATATTGGAAGTCTGTCCGGACTGACGATATCATACTCTGAGAGTACTCCATCAGGGATCCACATGCCTGCAACATAGCGTTTGGGCAACAGAAGCTGAGACTGACGTCCCACTTCCACAAAGGGGACTGGCTTCAAACAACGAAGTCTTGGGAAAGTCAAATGATGAGTTAAAGAAAGAAATTCCAGATGTGCCGGATATTCAGAAAAGAAATGCACAGAAATGCGCTAATCTTACATCTCAGGACAAGGATTCACTGAGTAACTCTTTATAGTAAACATAAAATACTAATATTTTTACACAGTTAGATATATTATTAAATTATTTTAAATTATTTAAATGTCTTAAATAGAGTCTACTAGCTTATTTTCTTCTTGTTCTTAGAATAGATAGTACTGGTTTATATTCTTAATTTAGGGCTATATTAGTAAGAAAGCTATATTTATAAACTATAATATTATTAATATTACTATAAGTAAAGTATTATCTTTCTAGTAATAGAATATATACTTGTCTTTTCTTCTTAGCAGTTTAAAATTAAATTCTTTACTATCTATAATATAGACTTTTTTATTATCTCTTTTTAAATCTTATATATCTTTTTAGAATTTCTCTTTCTCTATTACTTTTTAAAACTCTAGAGTATAATTCTAGTTTATTCTATAAGTCTCTTTAGTATCTTATTATAAAGATAATATAATAACTTCTTTAAAATTTATTTATACTAATTAGGATTCTTCTAATTCTAAGTATAATAAAAAAGCTAAATATATCTATTAAAGCTGTTTTCTTATATTTATAAGTTTACTACTATTTTTACTATATATAACTAGTCTTATACTAAGTCTATTTAATAATATTATAGTAAAAAATACTAGATATCTAACTAGCTATATTATAAATTATATTATAAGTTAGCTATAAACTCTATAAACTAGAAACTAGATTAGTTTATTAAGAAATAAACCCCCCAGTTTGCTAGAAAAATCAACCAGGACCCTCTCTATCAGGACACAGAAATATGCTAATCTTACATCTCAGGATAAGGATTCACTAAGTAACTCTTTATAGTAAATATAAAATGCTGATATTTTTATATAGTTAGATATATTATTAAGTTATTTAAATATTTTAAATAGAGTCTACTGGCTTGTTTTCTTTTTATTCTTAAAATAGATAATACTAGTTTATATTCTTAGTTCAGGGCTATATTAGTAAAAAAGCTATATTTATAAACTATAATATTATTAATATTACTATAAGTAAAATATTATCTCTTTAATAATAGAATATATACTTGTCTTTTTTTCTTAATAGTTTAAAATTAAATTTTTTACTATCTATAATATAGACTTTTTTATTATCTCTTTTTAAATCTTATATATTTTTTTAAAATTTTTCTTTCTTTATTATTTCTTAAGACTCTAGAGTATAGTTTTAATTTATTTTATAAGTCTTTTTAGTATCTTATTATAAAGATAATATAATAGCTTCTTTAAAACTTGTTTATACTAATTAAGATTCTTCTAATTTTAAGTATAATAAAAAAGCTAGATATATCTATTAGAACTATCTTCTTATATCTATAAGTCTATTACTATTTTTACTATATATAACTAGCCTTATACTAAGTCTATTTAATAGTACTACAGTAAAAAATACTAGATATCTGACTAGTTATATTATAAATTATACTATAAGTTAGCTATAAACTCTGTAGACTAAAAACCAGATTGGTTTGTTAAGAAATAAACCCCCCAGTTTGCTAGAAAAATCAACCAGGACCCTCTCTATCAGGGCACCAAGTGACTCTGGGGTCACGTTCCTGCGATTGATATCCTGAAGCTGAAGAGGAACGAGGGCGAGCGTTATGACAAGGACTTGCGGATCTTGTTTGCGGGTAAGTGAACTTATAGACACGGCTTACTCAAACCGTCGATGCTAACAAGCCTATCCTGCTCTAGGCTCAGGAGATATTCGCAGCGTCGTCAAGACCATTGCCGACCCCCCCACAACCTACACCGGCTCGCTGACAGTGACCATCAACGATCTCGACTTCTCAATCGTCTGCCGCAATGTCATCTTGCTCCTCATCGCCCTGGTGGTCACTGACCCTGACGAGGCAGCCGAGTGCATGATTCATTTCTGGTACTCTGCTCTCCTCCGCAAGTCTGACATGGATATCCTCCAAAACCGCATCCGTCCCCGCGTCCAAGAGGCGTGCAAGCCTATCGTGAGGGCCGATAAACATTCTACCGATATCTTCGAGACGACCATGACCTTTGGCCAACGCTCGATCAAAATTTCCATGTGCAAGCGCGGCTGGCTCTTCGTTTTGGCCGTTCTTAAAACACCCGGCGGAATCACTGCTGAGGAGGCAGGGAACCTGCGCCGCGCTATTACTCTGTCGACCAGGAGGAAGGATCACCTCGACCGTTACCTCTATTTCCTGCCCCCTGCTCATCGCCTGGCCCATCTGAAGTTCCGCGACGACGGCATTCTCCTTCCCTTCGGGGCGAGCCGTGATGAGTTCTGTATTCTGAACCCGTGAGTTAGCCGTCCTCCGTGGCCGTCCATCAAGAGACGATGCTGACATGGCACAAACACAGCTCACTCTACAGTGCTCGAGAGGGATGGTATCTTTTCCCCATCGCGGATCCCCTCCACGGTTGGCACTCCAAGGACGTCTACTCCGTCTCAACCGGCCCTGCGACCGCAGACAAATACGGCAAGCTCTACCTCTACCTCAAGGGGGTGTTCCAATCCTTCCATACCCGTCTCTCCGCCTCGCCCATCTCGTTCGAAATGCACCGTCTCGAATTCCGCGACCTGATCGATATCATGGAGAAGCAATCCTTCGATAGAATCGACGTACGCAAGCACCTTCCCCCAACTTCCCCAGCAAAACCTATCTTCCCAGCAACTGAAAACCCCCATACTCCCCTACTAACTCCATTCCCTACTGAATAGGTCTCCAACATGTCCGAAGGATGGCATGGACTCCCCCAGACCCTAAGACTCGTCGGGCCCCTGCTCCGGCCCATCAACGGAAACCCCAAGGCCACCATCATCACCCTCTTCATCGAGGCCGTCGACAAAAAGCTAACCCACAGTGACGTGGCCCATCTCAACTCCCCCAAGAGCCCGATCTTCAAGCGCCTACTCAAATATATCCCGCTCGATCCCGTCTCCGGAACCAAATGGGAATTCGACCCGGACCTGTTGAAGTGGGGCGTCGGCCTCTGGCTGGTAACTCGGTACGACCATATCTGGGATCGGTATGTCACTCGCCCCTTACTGCCTTGGTCTGGTTTTTGTTTCTGTTTTGTGCCTTCGCTGTTGTCAATGTCTTCCGGCGCTGAGATCCAATCAGCTATATATCCGAGCTCAACACCCCGCGCCTCATGAAAGATTCCCGTGTGAAGATGAAGCGCAACCACCCCATCGTGGAGAAATGGCCCTATGCTCTCAAGCTCCTGCCCGGCCAGGAGGGCGCGCAGGAAGAGTTTGAGAGACGTATGGGTGATGGACTGACCGGGGGAGAGCGGTATGTTGAATGGCAGCGGGCGACTGACGAGGAGATACGTCGCCTTTGGACCTTGCGTTGATTGTTGTTCATCGGGCAGTGATTACTATGGATGGATTTTTCTTGTTGTTTCGTTTTGTTTCGTTCTCTTTTCCTTAGTTTTTTGAGATCTTACCCGTGCGTCCTTCTCAGTGGGAGCGATTGTGCGACCACCACGAAGGAGGTCGGGTTTTCTCTCGTAGCTGTTGTTTGGAAATGGTTTTCTCTTCTTCATGTTAGAGTCGATGCAATCTCGATGCAAGTCTTTTCGTGAGTAAGTAGGAAGAGTTGAAATTATGTACTTGTTTTAAGCACGCAATGAACGATACTTGAGTCTCCTGACAACCCTCCTTTGCCCTTTCCTACAACTCTAGCCGATCCTGCTCGTTAATCATTCTCCTTCCTATCCTCTGGAAGTAAGTCGGCTATGTACATAGAGTCTATACGACCCAAATAGCACGTCAATTTCTGTGGTAAAGACGGACCTCGATTCTCAATCGGAGACAGGCTGGTCAGGCGCTGAAATCCACCACACGAAATGCACCACCAGTCCTCAATATTGAAGTCTACCAATACTGACTCAGGAGCGGCTCCAAATCACTGAATAACCGTCCTAATCACCTTGGTATAATTCACAGTGTGGCCAGACATGGGAACTGTCCTCCCGGACTCGTGGACCAGGGGGATCCGACTACCGGCTGTTTTTCATCAGTTCCGCAAGTGCGCGCGATCGAAGCTGGGAATATCGCTTCAACCCGACGACACTCGCGCGTGTGCAAGACGCGTAGTGGAGTGCATGCGACGTTCAACTTCTAGACGTCATCCATGACCAAGTTCAAACCTCGCAGGGTTTCAGTAAGCTTGTCAAAGCCTCCGTATATCAAGTCTGCAGCAAAGGAGGGGATTGCAAGGTATATCCCGCCGCATTCGCAGGGAACTCCAAGAACGGCCGAATGGCCGGATCCCCCAAGCTTTCCAAGTAGATGCAGACCGCGATGCACTCCAGTCGGATTCGACCCTCCACCCAATTCTGCCACTGAGACAACGAACACATCAGTCCCATCCAGTAAGCCAGGAGAACCAAGGCGCGCGGGTCTCTTTCTCGACAAAGATTGACAAAATCCGCCTCTATCCGCCCCATCCAACTGGCGCAGAGGGAGGCGTTCTGTGGGTTTCCTTCCAACTCCAGTAGCGGACTGAGAAGCTTCAATGGGGAGTAGTATGGACTTGACTCCTCTGTCGTCCACTCGTTGATTTCGCACAAATCAGCTAACTCAGGATGCAGGCCCTCTCGGCCTTGCTTGACTTGGTATTTAAACAATTGGCTCTCGAGCTCGTGGCTTTGACTAAATGCTGTTCCCCATATACTCTTCGGAACATGTCGTCCCGCGACCTTTAGGACCGCATTTAAACCGCCTTGAATGGCAAGCCAGTTCAGATCGCTGTGTCGGCCCGTAAACACCCAGGAGTCTTTGATTTCGAATTTCTGTGGGATAAGCGACGTGATTCCCATGAGCATGCAAGCAGATATAATGCCATTTACATTTGTCTCGTCCACGCCACACTGCAACGCCCGAGAATAGAGATTCAGCGCCTGCTGCCAAAAGTATGCCTCGGCGAGTTCGCGCGATTCAATTCCAGGATGTACGCGGTTCATGTGGATAATCCCGCATCCTAAAATCGTATACATCAGGTACGGATTCTGTTTTGTCATCTACTGTCAGTACCCAGATCAAAAAGTCCTGTTACGACACCTACAGCAAAGGCAACATGAATCATGTCCCTTCCCATAACCTGCCGAATCGAAGGAGAGCCAACCGTGTCCATCGAGCGCCGAAGAAAGAATTGAAAGGAATCGACGCCGATTTTTAACACCTCGTCCTGGGTCCCGATTACACGGGGCGCAAATACTAGCTCCCCGCTCATCCCTTCCCGGACCTTGCTGATCATGTCCGCGACCGATAGCGAGAAGAGTTGCGAACTTGGCTCGCTCGTAATTTTCCCCGGGCTACTGCTCGTCCGCGATGACGAAGTTGATGAGGGGTATACGCATGAGGCCCCATAGTTTTGGCATCTCACACAGGTTGGCTTTCTCTCGTCGCACTGGTCCTTCGTCAGACCTTAATTACTTCGAGGGATCCGGAAATACGTACCTTGACTCGTCGCTGTTTACAGACAGTGCAGCCATTTCGAGACTTCTTGTGAGCCCGTCGCGAATGGTAAGGTGTTCCAGTGGGTGCCTTGGTAAGCTCCACTCGGAATGTTGTCTGGAGGGCCTGGGGGGATGAGAGAGCCATGGCTGCCGAACGAGAAACTTCGCGGTTATCCTAGAGCAATCGCGGCGCAAAAGAGGTGAATTTGACTACATATCACAAGAAAGGGCAGTCTTTGCCTAAATAGTTGCAGCTGAAGAGTGGGAAGGCTGAAGAGAGTGCCCGATCCTTGAATAATACGAGCTCATCGCCACGACTACTGCGCACGTGAGGGGGCGCAGTTGAGTGCCTCAGGCATACTCTAATGTGGATGCATTTCAACGTTTCCATGCATATCCTTGGACTTGAATTTGTCTCAGGTTACTGGATTCACAATGGCAAGATTCTTCGTACTCTATATGGTATTTTCAGAGCTAGGTAGACGTAATGGCCGCCATGAAGACACGCGGAGAGAGCAATAACAAATTCGATATTGGCAGGCATATGCGGATATATATTATGGCTTGCATATTTCTGTCCACTATGAGATCCCTTTAAAAGATCTCAAATACAAAAAAGAACAACTAGTGAGCAAGTCGGGACAGACTTCCCATCTGAATGTTTGCCTCGTGCTGCAAGCTCGTGGATGAGAAAAGCTAACTTTTCCTCCCAGGGCGTGTGGCTACTAACTACGTCCTAGGGCTTGCATTGCCTTGGCTTTAACGGTCGACATCCCTTATCCATCGCTAATCCAGCATCTACTTACTTAACTGCAGGTGCAATATCAAGCACAGTAAGCTACCTAGGTAGTATCTATACCTACTCCTCTGACCATCCCAGCCCTAACTAAGCACTCCCCTCCCGATCCCCAGAAAGCAGCGGCAGGGTCCCAAGAAGATGACTGAGCGGCTTGTCGCCGAGGGTATTTCCCGCGCACTGTTCCAAATTTCCCAAGGATAGTGGGTCAGCGTCATTAATTGTGGAAAAGGCTGTCGATTCATCTATATCTAGTTAATTCTCGTGTCCAGCGCATCGAGGTAAGGTGGTGAGGTTAGCTCGCCATTCACGGCAGCTCCAATGCATAGATTCGAGAGACTGGGTTCGGTGGCTTCGGTAGTAGTGATTGAAGTAGTGGCAGTGGAGGAGGATGAAGTGGTCGTAGTGGGTTCGACGGGTGTTGCGACTGTGTAGGCGAATAGGGCCCGCTGGGGAGTATACTTCATTTTGGGCTCGAGCCACGGTGTGTTACGGAAAATTATTCAGTGCGAATAGAATGAGCGGAATTTACTACTGGCTCTCAAGTTGTCAATATTTAATGGGTACCGCTGTCACCGTAAATGGAGGGAAGGGGCATGTTCCATTCAGGTCCAATTCAAGCCCAGGTACTGGGATATCAAAAGAACCCAATGGAAGGGACTGGAGCAATCACAGACTGTTTCATGGTATCCTGCTTCTGCGCATTGTACGCGCTATCTTGTCATTAAAGGCGTGCTTGCGGTACTTGAGAATGGTAGCGTGGTCTTCGTCCCGTCACCTAAGAGTATATTCCCATTCTAGCCAGCTTCCAAGTTGAGACAGTGACATGCGTTATTTCCTTTGCATTTTCCACTCCAAATTTGTGTCAGAACCGTTTATGTCAATCGCACATTGCCAAGCTAGCCATGCCCAGGCGACAACGATCACCTCTGATCCGAGGGTGGAATGACAGCAAGAATGGCTGCACACGAGTACCGCGTTCCGATCGACGGCTCGTTGCCGTACACAATCTGACTGAACGCCATTTCCTCGTGCTTTGGCTCCGTGATCCAAGTAATTCCAGGCAAATAATAGGCTGGCCAATCTTTTTGGACTACCTATGACGGGAACAGGGTTAATTCTACAGCTAGTCATACGTAGGGGAAGTTTAGGCCACTCACGTCCTCGAAGTCCATTTCTCCTCCACGATCAGTCGTTGTATAAGCATGACGAGATGCACCAACGTGAGCTCCTACGGTTTTATAGAAGCTGGCCTTGTTCGTGGGTTGCCTATTCGCCTCCGCTCTCTGGATGGTCTCTTTCATTCCTGGGACTTGTCGCGCCAACATCAAAAGTTTCCAACGTCGGTCAATGTCCCCATACTCGTCTGGCGACGTTGGATTTGGTAAAACCTCCTTAAACCAGGGTGTGAGCGGTCCTTGGCCTTTCTTCAGATAACTGGTGTACACTTCACTGGCGTACCAGTCGTGCTGTCCGATGTAGCCACGGCGCCGCTTCGTCGTTCTGCCCTCAATACACAGGTCTGTATCCCTGGCCACGTAGCATCCGTCATTCTCCAAAACAGGAAGCACTTCAACGTCGATTCCGAGGGACTTGAAGACGGCGTAAAGCACCAGATCCGCGCCCTTGAGCGCGCGAGGTAGTTGGGTTTTAGCGAGCTTCGAAGAGTGTGCATACGCGTGTGAGCAAAATATACCCAACACGCCACCTTTATCATGTCAGTGGAAGATGGAAAATGTCAAAAGGAGACATCATACCGTCCTTCATGAACTCCCCCTTCGCCATGAGATCTTTTACCCATCCATATATCGGCAATGTCTTTGGGTCCACAATACTCGTTGGCGACGGAATCACTCCCCCCACCGGCTCCGTCACGTACAAATTATAGGTCAAGGTAACTCGGTCGCCCTGCATAATGGTCTCAATCTCGTGCTCGCAGTCGCTGTAAAACGCAGCCCATTGAATTGATGCACCGCTCTTCTCACTCCAGTCAAATCTGACTTTCTGTTCGTGATGTTCGACAATAAGGCTACCCCCTGTGAATTTAGAGGGCAAGCAAACGACCAGGGATCCAATCTGATTTTCAGCGCGAGGTGTATCTACGTGCTTCCGGAAGATGCCTGACGGGCCGGAGTATACCTGCGACGGTTAGCTATGCAATAGTTAAGTGGTCAGTGCTCCATCAAACTTACATTCATTTTGTACAGCTCTGCCTTAACCTTCCGGAATTGCAATTGATTGTCCACTTCGTTGCTGATGCTCGGAAGCAACACCTGGCCGATATTCTCCAAGATTCCGAAATCTGCTGGATGGAAACTTGTCGCGAATTGGTCCGCATTGAGCTTGCCAGCTTTGCGGTATTGCAGGTCAATCACATCCTGTGATCCTCGCCCGAAGCTTGCTTCATCGCATTCTGCAACGAGAGCCTGCAGGGTATCAGGATTGTTCTGTGGAGTCGACATGTCAAGCGGCAGGACAACCTTCCGCGCGCTGGAATCGTCCCCCTTGCTCCAAAAGACACTCACTGGCGAGGAAACGAGATCGGGAACCTTCTTTCCACGACTAATGCCAGTGTCCAGGGTAATAGGAATGGACCCACCGCAGGAGAATAAAGCAGCAGCTCGCTCGCCCTCGATGAGATTTCGCAACTGGCGACACGACTCGATGGTCTTCTGAGGAGCCTCCGGGTATTCAGTGCCCTCAGTTCGTTCCTTGTACTGTTTCTCCACCAGCGTGTCCACGAGCGACTTCGAAACGCTGCCACCGTTATTTGGCTCTCCGGGCTTTCTGTTCATGCTATTCCATCTCTCGCTGAACCGTTCCTGCAGCTTTTCTTCCTTCAGAATGTCGCTGGTCTCGTCTGACAGGTATCCAGGAACCAGTCGATCTAGGTTTTGTCGGAGCTCCGCTGCTTTGGCCCTCTGGAGCTCCTCGGGGACAAATTTGAGAACCGCATCATATCCCCAGCAGTATTTTTGAAAATCCGATTTCTTTTTCTCCGTGAGGACTTGGTTCAGGTGAGAAAGATAAAGACCAACACAAGCGTCAACCTTGCAGCTCTCGATCATGAAGCGGTTCACTTCATCTTCCAGCTCGGTCATGGTATGGCAGTACTCGACGGGAGGATCGTCAGGCAGTATGTAATCGTCGTGGTCGTCATAGCCAGCCTCGGGAACATTGTGGGCGAATTCCTCGTCAGCCATGGTGATGTGGTGCACACGAGCAGGTAGTGTTTATAGATCGAGGAAGATCTTTGAAAGCCGACAAAAAGGTAAATGAGAAATTGATGGCGTTGCCGACCACTTTCGTTGTTGAAGATATTGGTGGCAGGTTGGGTAACGCTTGGTGGAGAGGCAGACCTCAGAAACCTTAGGTACCCCGGCCTCCAGGTTGGTAGGTAGATACCTAAAGTAGGTAACCTTCTTAGGCACCTGCAGCCCCAGGCACCTACTGCACCAGCCCCTGCATCAGCAGCATCAGCAGATGGAATCTCTCTTCACTGTCATATTCACTCAGAAAATGGGTTACCTAGGTACCTGGTAGTATTGCGCTGTAGCGACATCTTTCACTTTTTCTTTCTCCAGCTCTTCTTCCAATGTTTCAGCCACTTCTCAAGCCTTTCCAAGTCTTTCTTTTTTTTTTTTTCTCACTCATTGGCTCTCAGCAATTGTTACGTACCTAGGCAGTGTAAGTCCATGCTACCTACGCTACCTTTCGGTTGCGGCATGGAGTCTTTGGAACTACACGGCCATGGCTCTTGGCGTCGACCATTAGGGTTACCGAGTAAGGAGCGGGCCTGGCACTTCCCAGAATCTGGTTTACTGCGTCATGGTATTATTCTGCACTGGACTGTCCATTAGACAGGATTGTTGCGGATGTTACTGGAGAAGGACGATGAGCAGCTTAACCTCTCGTACGCAAACTTACTGAGCCTCTGAGACGGGAGGCAGGAAACAGCTGGTACGTTGTGATAATCATTCTAATTCCGCTTCAACAAGTCTCTTTCCAGGTCATTAGCATATATTAGCTTATAATGTTCCAGGGTTCGTGCATTTGGTGTTATTTTGCCTGATACACATCTGGCAATCATCAGGAGATAAAAGCCATGTACAGGTAGTTCAGACAACAAAGAATAGAAATCTGTGAATATTCTAGTATATCATAAATTCACTTGAATTATTTAATCTGCTTCACTGACCTCTGGGGCTACAGCAAATTACTGGTAGGGCCCGAGATAATCAGCCCACAGTATCACAAGTCCGTGAATATATCAGTATATCTAAAGATTCACACAAACTTCCAAGCATCCTTCAACCACCAGTCAGAGAAGTTATAAAAGGGGCCTTGACCTCCTGCCAACTCCACTTCTCTCCCAGTATTCAACTCACCTCTACTCTCTTGTTCTCAGCTCTGGCAACACATCTGACACCATGAGATTATCAACCTGGCTTTGTGCTTGGGTCCTGTCTCCCGCCCCCCATTTCGTGGCAGCGGAAGCCACTGGATCCAACAGCACTTCGGTTCCTGACTCCTACTCCTCTTCCTTTACGGACTTGTTTGATCCAGTTACTCATGACTCTAATACCACCTCTGTTCCATCTGTTAGCGTTGATATCGATGTCCTCGTGGTCACTTCTCCTGGTGTTACTACCAGCACCCTCGGCATCGGTTGTGAGAAGGGCAATTCAGCCTATAACTGCATCACTTTCACCAAAGACTATGTCTACACCCACACTTTTACTAGAGTCCCAGTTACCAGCACCACCGGCACACTCACTAGCACCACTCCCACCAGCTCCGCAACCAGCGTCAATGTTGCCGGTCCCAGCTCCTTCGACAGCATTGGTATGGCTGGGTCCGACACTGAGATTGAGCGTTTCCCAAATAAGACAATCAGCACACTGTCTGGTGCAGACAATCCATCTGGTTACATGGTCCATCCGAAAGCCGTTCGTCGCAGGGATATCGATTTGACGCAACGCGACGACGACCCCGATGATCCCCTTCCTTCCGATCCCCTTCCTTCGGTTCCTTCCAATCCTTTTCAAATATCCAGGTGGATGAGGGAGATAGCAAAGCGACTTACTAGTGAGGGGAAATGGCTGGATCATGAAAAGGATGATACGGTTGGAAAATGGTACCCATTCATCGCGGCAAGAACAGCTGCGGGTGTGAAAGGCCTCTTTGGATGTACCTCGGTGATGATAGTATCACCAAAGGGCGTTTACGCCTCCCACATCTATGAGGACCCCGTCTTCGTGCAGAAGGGTAAAGACGGATACTACCGTCCGACGCCCGACGAGTATTTCCAGAAGGCCTCATTCGATGCTCTCATAACTGGTTCTTATGATGGTAATGAACACCCTGAGTCAATCGAGCCAATCAATGACTTAATCGGAACAAACGAGAACCCCGGGCCCCTACACCATACTTTTCAACCAAAGGTCTTTGTGATTTCACCATTCAAGCAAGGCAAGGAAGGTCCCCTTAAATTCCCCGAACGAGTGCAGTGGTTGTCGGACAAATTTCACAATTACCTTTATCCAGACGGGTCCTCGGACAACGGCCAGAAACCGAGTACAATCGCGTACAAAGCGCCAGCTGAAAACTTCGCTGAAAACCCCAATAGTCCCGACGGTAAAGCCATTATGGAGTTTTCACCCATTGACCATTACGAGAGATCACCAAACGGACTACGTGCAATTGCCCGTTGGCGGCTATTTGCCAATGCGAAAGAAATGGCCAGTTGGGAGTTTGTGAATGAGGCCTCGCCCTCATGCCCGGTTTCGACCACTACCGTCGAATGTGTTACCACTACGGAGCCTAATTCAAAAAGATCAACTACTGCCGCACAATATTCAATGACACGGGCGGTTGCAAGGTCATCAGGATGGATTTCGATCTGAAAGGTTGCCCACCAGGCATTAGACCTCTTCGTTCTCCTACACTCAAACGCTTGTTTTCAGACCGCGACAAGACCAAGAATTATTCAAATTTGTTAACATGAATATTTTGCACAGCTAGGACTATCGAGGTTTAATCATGTACCAAGCTTCTTGCTCGAATATTGTTGTATCCTACTACTCTTAAGTGGATAGCCAGAATCGAATGCTGTGACTAAACAGATGCATTTCATATCTGACCAGTAAAAATCAGTAACTAGCTTAAAGCTTTTAGGCCCTGGGATACTTAGGTGGAATGTAAAAATGAAATGCGTGCGCTGCTGTCCGTTCTAGGGGGAACTCCGGGATGCACCTAGCAGGAAATCCGGCCTCGTGAAAGTTCTAAAGGCTGGAAACTCTACAATGATAGAGAGGAGCTCTGAATCTAAGGGCAAGTATGTGCGCAAGAACCCAAGTTGCAGCAGGCGTAACTTATAAAATGGAGACCGCACTGTTGGTCAGCATGCCCTATCTTCCCACCCCCCATGTTTCTCTTTTCCCTCCAGACATTCGTATTTTCCATCTCTTTAAGAGCACACCCCCTTTTCATTGAATATGGCCCTTCATTGGTTGTCAACGCAATCTTAAGCCATTTACGACACTAATTTTGGCAGCACGGGTGATTTGGTAAGGTTGCTTTCCGGTCTTGATTGGAATACCATCTCCACTGGGCAGCTCGAATCCATATCTCCTCAAGGACTTACATTCGGATACTAGACAAAACATCCCGGGGCTTATACCGGTATGGTGCTTTACACTGATAGAGACGCCTTGGCTTGCCTCGTGATAAATATTCTGGCCAGTAGTAGGCTATTCTCATCTAACTGATAATGTATAGTATTCGTGCAATTGTTGAAACACGTCTAGTCAACATCAGTAACATAACATCATATCTAGAGGGGAGTCCATGGTTTAGATTCATGGTGCAGGTTGTCCATCTGCTTTTTTTACCATGTATCTATAGCTATTAAAAGAGCTATCTATAAAATAAAAAGATTATTTTTTAATATAGCTATATGTTAAGTTAAAAAACAGTTAATCTATAGTAGGAAAAAGAGATAGACAATCTGCACTACAATCTAAAAAATAATATTATTTCTTTTTTCTACAGTTACGCGCACGGTACTCCCACGGTTGAGCCACCATGAATCTAAACTACGGATCCCCTGCTAGGTACTTCATGGAAAACCTGTAAATGACTAATGATGCTGAAGATGGTGGTTGCACCATGCGTAGTCCTATTGGTAAGGTAGTGTTTGTGTTGTCTTAGAGGAAATCACTGTGCCCACCTAGGTATACTCCGAAAATCCTGAAAGCCACCGCGTCTGTGATAGTTTTACCTCGCTATACCAGTTCAATATTGCCTTGGGTAATTCTCAGATACGCTATTGCGGCCTTATTTTAAGGACTTTCCTAAACCTGGCACTATACCGTCGGGTCCTGCTTGACCTTTCGACAATCATGCTTACGGGGCGTCACTACAATAGTTGTTGCGTCGTGGATAATATTTCCCTGCTAGTAACGATATGTGGACAACATCTGCAAGTCCTCGCTTTCTACTGCACAAAGAAGACAGGGGATCCTCGACGCCTACAAAAGGGGGAATTCGGTCCCGGTACCTTAGCTCCACTTAGACGCGAGCCGAGTTGTTCGTCATGACGGTCTCTGTTCGTCAAGAGGAGAACAAAGTTATCGAAGTCGTATCGCTGGGTCAAAAGGGTTAACCCATGCACCCGGGCATGGAAACTATAGTTGATACAGGTCGATAGAAGTCAACAAGGGATCCCAGACCAAGTGTTTCCCATGTACAAACTTCTTCATGCATGTCTCCCATCAATTATACCTACACAATCAAACATCCAACAATAAATGTGTCCCCAGTGTGCGCCCCTCCATGGCCCGCGGTAAAATAGTAACTGTCCCAGCGTAGGTGAGCTGGATGAGTGCAATTGTGTACATGTCGATCCTGATGAAGCAGGTCGGCCTCAACGAGAGCCCAAACCACCTATGCATGCCGCTGGTCAGCGGGGCAGTGGCTTGCTCGGTACGGCCCCAGCATAGTCTTCATGGAGCTCTCTGACCATTCGCTGCGGGCGAGCCTTATCCTACCGTGTTTCTTCGTCGGCCTAGCCTTGATCGGTGTCATCTACCAGACTGACCTCAATCCGAGCCTTATGACCGGGTTCTCTACCTTACAGGCCTTATCATCTAACAGGCCCTCAGTTCTTATGCTTGCTTGACATGTGATGGTGGGGGCGGAGGTGTAATTCTTTGAGCTGCTCTCATGCTGTTTACTAATAAGGAGAGACCGGTTCTCTTGGTTAGGTAGGTACGTAGCCAGGTACTAAGGTAGGTACTAGGTACGTAACTGAGTAGGTCAAGTCCATTCTATTCATCTTCGCTCTTAGGGCATGATGATCTCCTAGGTGTTCCCTTGTCTTCCCAGTTCCTTGATCTCCACCTACAATTTGACCGCAATGCAGAACGCCTTGGGGAAGGCAGATTCGACACTGTGCTTTTTCGGCGTAGTTGCGGCGTTTGACTGGGCTTACTAGCATTTCTTCACGCATCAGACGAAGGAAAAGACGCTTGAGTAGATCAATGCGGTCATTGAGCTGCCGACTATGAATATTGTTTGTGAGGGCAGAGCCGTATAAAACAAAATTGTGGTCCAGATAATACCGGCACGCGAAGTTAATGGTCCTTGTTATGTATTCTTGGGATGTCGGTGATCCGCGTATCTTGGTGGAGAGCAGCATAATTGCTATTCATGTAACTGGTTTTGGGGAGGAAAAATGATCTCTTCTGAGGATTCAGTTGAAGAAGTGTCCCAATGGCATATCTGGCCGTAATCCAGTAGTTTCAATAGTTTCGGTAGTGTGTGTGTTTAATAATAACCCTAAAGGGCGCCGAGGAGACGGTGTAGGTAGCCGACCATCGATAGTTTTGACTGAGAAAACTGACGCTTTGAGTTGCCGAACCAGTGCACCTACCTGCAAGTGATGTAAACAGCGCCTTTCTCCGAGAATTCGGTGATTCTCCTACATGTCATGGAAAGTACTGTGGTTTGTCAGGGCCTGCGCTTCTGGAGAGTCTGAAGAACTGCCAGATATTGTGTATCATGAGAAATATCCACAAAGAAAGAATGAATGAGTGAATGAGTGAATGAAAGGGAAGCGGAGGAGGATGAGGAGGAGAAGGAGTTCCCAGAAGGACCGCGGACGGGAATGTGGCAGTCTGATCCTCCCTGCAGCAACAACGCTCTCAAGTTGGGTCTGATATGGGAACAGCCGCCTTTGTACAGTTAGGAGATTTGGCAGGCAGCTTAGTAGCAATGCCATGAGCGGCGGCAGTCACAAATTGCTGGAATATGATTTCTCCTGTTGCAGGTCAGGAATTCCTGTTTCTTGCATTGCACCTGCAGGTGCTCGAATTGGTTCCAGCCAGTCCACAACCCTTTCGTCTGTCCAATAATTCGCTAAGTGTCGGTTGGTTAACACTGCGCCCAGAAAGTTAGAAACTCCTGGGGGAGGCAAAGGTTAGATTTTTATTCACTATATTTATCCGTTTCCTATACCTCGAGCAATATTAGCTTTGTAGCAATTCTGGCTGACGAGTATGTATGCCATCTTCTCTGCTGACAAGGTTTTCATACCTAGGTTGAACTTGAAATGTGGATCTCACCGAGGGGCTCTGGGGGAGGTCTACGAAGGTTGGTAGGATGTCACTACGTTGTCGGTGGTCAAACCACTTAGTGGGCATTCTATTTAAGCTTCAAGATGAGGAATGAGGAATGATCCGTTCTAATAGTCGGTGAGAAGAAAGTCAGATTCGAGGAAAATAGTACTCCGCTCCATGCATACAGCCCCTAGTTCCATACTGTTGTAAATGCCCTTGTACAATCGAGTTGAATCCCCATGGCTCCTAAACAAAACAGCAAAAAGCACGACGAATCTGAGAGGTTGGCAATAGTCATAGGCCTCAGTTATTCTTCTGCAGCGTGCGAAACTGCCACGAAAAGGTCAGACAGTTGGCTACCGAAACTGCCAACTAGAAGGTAGATAGATGAACGAATGGACTATTCCATAGTAATTTCAGACCCCGCGATGGAACCCATTCCCGGAGGAGCAGGTGCAAGATTTGGCCGAGGTGCTAATTCCACCATCGGTGTCTTGGCCCCTCTAGTGCTCGTTGAGCCGCCGCGACCAGCGCCGCCTCCGCCTCTTCCGTGAGACACCGACGGAGATCCACCAGTTTTGTCCTGCTCTGCTTTCTTAGTCGCGCGAGGGCGACGATGGACATTGCCTCCCCGTGAACCGGGACCGCGTACGGGAAGGCCTGTTTCTTGTGAGATCGGGATTGCCGCCGCCAGCGGCAGCTGCTGGTGAGTCGTCGCTGGTGCTCGACTACGCCCGCCGCGTCCGCGGCCACGCCCCCGTTTGATCGTGCCATCCGCCCTGCATCACGTTAACGAACTCTTCTTGTGCGAAACTAAAGCATGGCACATACCGCTCAACCTGGACCTTCTCCCCTTCGGACACCAGGGGACCACTATACACAAAAAATCCGTCTTTGCTTGCAGCGGCCTGTTCCTGCCAGACCATTTCACTATCGTCGACGAAAGGGTCATCCCTGTCATATTCCTCCATTTTCCTTCTGCGACGTCTCTTTTTTCCATCTGTAGTTTCAGGAGCCTGCGTAGCAGTGACGGTCAACTCTCCGTCAAGCTCACTGTCGCGATCAACGTCGAGACTGAGATCCTCATCCGCGCTTTCGCCGGCGGATATTCCTCGGCCAGTTCGATCATTGCGTTCTAGAGCAGCGCCTGCGGCGGCTACACGGGCCATGCGCTCCTTGTGCGCAGCTAATCGCGGGTGCAGCGCAGCGAATCCATACTGCTCCTCTGCCAGACGTGCAAAATTTACAATTTGGTTCCCATGCCCTTTTAGGGGTATGTGAACAATTATATTGGGAGTGCGGTTAGAGGATGCGTCAGACGCACTATCGTCCAAGCTGCCAAAGAGTGCATTGGAGATAAGGCCAGACCCTTGAGGCAAAGGAGGTGCTTCTTTCGCGGGTCTAGATCTTGGAGAGGGTGGCTTCGACGAAACGGCCGTAGACGGCTTGGATTCCCTCTTAAGTGCCTTTTCAGCAGTCGTTAGCGCGGGAGGTTCATTGTCCACATCCATCGGAGTCGGCCCCGTAGACGCCTGCTGAACCTGCGTTGCGGATGGTGTTCCAGGTGCCATAGATGGAACTGGAGGCTCCGGCGAGATTACCTGGGCCGATATATGTGTTTCCTGCGAGGGCTGCGCTTGGGGGGGTCCGTAGGGAGATTGCCGGCCATACGGGGATGACGACGGTGGTAGCGGAGCATGTGTTGGGCCAATTGTATGCGCAGCTGGGGTCGGCGGGTAACTCGATATACCGCGACTGGGGGAGTTGTACGGCCGGGAAACATACTGGGATGGTGAAGGATCTGAATTATTTTGGGGGGGGTCAATTATGCTGGAAATCGCGGGGGACGCACTAGCGCGGAACGGTCGCGGTGAAACCGGGCGGGGCGGAGGACTAAAGGAAGCAGAAGCCGGAGCTGTAGGAGCAGGTGCTGAGGGGGTCGTATCAAAGGCAGACCTGATTGGATCATAATTTTGCCCACTGGTCCGCTGGGGGGGAGCCAATGGCTGCGACTGAGGACGTGAAGGCGGTGCAGAGACCATCGTCGGATAGGAAGAAGTCGTCGCCGTAGTCGGAAGGTGTGGCAGATTTGGCTGAGAAAGAAGTAAATGTGATGTCGAATTAGGAGGGCGAGGCTGCTGTTGCTGGAGCTGTGGCTGTGGCTGGGTTGCATGCGCCGCTGATGGCGTGGAAGTAATTTGAGGACTAAGATTCGTAGCTGGAGCTGGAGCAGCAGTTGTGGGCGCAGGTACCGACTCTGAAGGAGCTGTCGACGCAGCCGTAGAGGCGGCAGGAGCCGTATCAGGGACTTTCTGTTCCGGTGATTCCAACTTTGGCTTCTTGCGGGGATGGGAGGCAGTCGACTGGGTACTCATAGGGATGTTTGACGTAGATGAGGACTTATCTCGCTGGCGACGGTTGGCCCGCTTTGGTTCCTTCTCCTTGTCGTGGTCCTTCTCCTTATCCTTGAAGCTCTCCTTGTTTATTTCCTCCTCTTTATCCCTTTCCTTCTCCCTGCTGTCCTTTTCCTTGGATTTCACGGGTTTCGTGGGTTCTTTGCGGTCGGTTTCGGCGTCGTCCTTCTTTCGACGCGATCGACGGGTGGTACGGGTTTCAGCGGGGGAGCGCGACTCGTATTCGTCCTGAGCCGACCAGACGGGCGGCCCAGTGGACATGATGAAGAATCAGCAGAAGTGGTTCATTGAAACAAACGACAGGAGAGGAGCGGAGGGCGAAAGCGTCGGGGCGATGAGTTGGGCGACGATGTTAGCACACGGACAGGGATTTAAGATTTTGTCGGATAAATCCGCTATTTGATTCGACGACCGAGAGCGAATGGAAAATTGAAGATACAACGATGAAAGGCGGGGTGTGATGGCGATGGTGGATGGAGAGAGTGGATGGAGAAAGGGAAAAGAACACGAGCAGAAGACGGAGGAGAAACGGGGAAAGGGGACGAGGAGGCCCGGGAACAGGACCAAGCAACGGAGAAGGAATGGATCGAGGGAGTAGACCGACGCGAAGAGAGTCTGAGAGCTGGGATAAAGATACCTTACTCGGTGAATTGCTGAAATAGGGGCAGGAAGGAGATGGTCGGATCAAGGAACATAGACAATATAATGTGACTATCATTAGTGTTGCTATATTATTATGATGCTGGGATTGTAGGCCGGACAAGTGAAACGGACGGATATCATTTTTCGTTTTCATGTATAGAAATCGAGACTAGCGAGGTGCCGATGCTTCGGCCAGCCTGCAGCGTCCTGGAAGACCTCCGGAGAGATGGTCCACCATAACAAGGCAGCTCAAGTAGGCTAGTCTACAAGCAACATATCTAGATGTACCATAATCACAGACGAATATGATGAGCTTGATATAGCGATAATGGACTCGGTGAAATGCTGCAGAAAATTCGATGCTCTTGATGGTCGATCATCTGACCTCGGGATCCCGCGCACTTGTCCTTATTCGGAACCAAAGTCACGGGGCACACTAGACAGCTTGGGGTTAGCGCAGCCTGTTAAACTTTTAAGGTTGAGCCTCATGACTGACTCAGCTGCGCCTTTCCCTTTCGGGCGGGTTGCTTTCTGAACCCAAGATCCATCGCCGCCGTCACTTCATCTTTTCTTTCGCAGTCCTTGTTACGCTCGAAGTCCTTGCTTAGCTCCACCATGTCTTTTCGCGGCGAACGCTTTGAGATTGATCTCGACTCTGGCTCGGAAGGATTTCCCGCGGTTTCCTCCGCTCTTGCAATTCCAGGTGTCATCGGGGAAATTCAGGAACGCTCCCCCGCCACAACGCCCGCTCCTCCAACCCTCAAGTCAGCCAGTGGTTTTCCCGCCCATCGTCGTCGTGCGAAGGCGTCAGCCTTCAAGCAACGACAGTCCCGATCTACCTCTACGCGTGCAGACTCGGATACGCTCTATTCCAACTTACAAGATGAGAAAACCGCTATTCATGAACAAAATCACCAACAGCTGGCATCAATGTCGGACGCGCAGATCAAAAAAGAACGGGATGAACTGATATCGTCCCTTGACCCGTCATTGCTTGAAAGATTCCTTCGTCGAGCTCGCATTGACAATGATGATTCTGTCCCCTCGGCCTCCGCCACTGCAACGAAAGATTGTGCTCAACCCTCTACTTCCTGCACACAACAGCCAGAGCCAACCCCAACCGCTAGGGCGCGATCACAATATCCCACAGAAACGAAAAAGGCTTCCCTTTTGGACGACTTTGCACCGCCTACAGTCCCATCTGACCTCCTCCCGGCCGCAGAATCCCCCCTCTCCGGCTCCGTACACTTTCCCACCCCTCCTCCGCGCCCCGCTACGATGCCAACATTAGATCCCTCCTCCCCCTCCTTCCTATCCGACTTACAAGCCCATTACTTCCCTGATATCTCCCACGACCCATCCTCTCTTTCTTGGCTTCAACCACCATCGTCCGAGCCCGATGAGCCCGGCGCCCCTCCCTCCTCTGCATACCACCCGGGAAGCAACGCCGAAGCCGTTCACTCAGCCTCCTTGCGCTTCTCACTCACTGGTACCATCCTTTCGCCGTCGACCTCTCTCTCCCTGCCCACGACACTGGGACTACACCATCACGGCCACGATCCCCACGCCGCAGGATACACAATTCCCGAACTCGCTATTCTCAGCCGCTCTTCTTTCGCTGCGCAGCGGTGCATTGCGTGGCAAGTTCTCGGGCGCATCCTGTTCCGTCTCGGAAAAGGTCAGTTTGGTGAACGTGGGAGTACTTTGGTAGAAGGACTGTGGTCTGTTATTGAACGGGAAGGTGTTGTGGCTGGGATGGTAGAGGAGGCGAGTTCCTCTACCTCAGCCTCGAACCAACGGAGCAACCAGCTGCCTGCCGTAGCGGAACATGACGGACCGGCTTCATCTGCTGCCAACGGCATTGGCCGTCATGCTAGTGCTGCGGCGTGGGCTGTTGAAGGCGTGTGGTTGTGGCAGATGGGGGGCAGTGGTGATCGCGGTCTACTAAAACGGGGTGCGCTTCGATCAAAGTAGCTGTCGAATCATCTCAACACTTCCGGAGCATCCAGCAGAGATGTGTCTTATACAATGTGAACTCTACATATCCCTTCAGACAATAGTTATTACTAGAGTTCCCTACACTACTTCACTTACTTACCTACCATTGCCTATATCCTAGTAAATGATTGTAGAGCAGGGATGGATGGTATCCATTCTGCCCGCGGCCCCATGAAGGCGTCTGCGCGGGGTTTAGCCTCAGGTTACGTTATTTGACATCTAACCAGATATTCGGCGATTCTAATGTCTGTTTGAATGCATGCTGGAACATTAGCCTGAACTGAACTATCTTGACCTGCTTAGTCTGCGGAGTTCTTACCATGGTCCAATCCTCTACCATTCTAACACCCCTGAGGCAAACGTACCTAGTTGAGATTCAGTCCCTGCTTGAGTGTATCGCGCGTGACCGGCTTCTAACTCTAGTCAAAAATCTGCCGCAGCCAAAAACCCAGATTGTGCGGAAAACTGGACTTATTAGTGCCTTGCTGTTCTTGCTATGGTCTTGCTGCCGAAAAGCTTAGATTCACTGCTAATAAATATACGCGAATAAAAATATCAGGTAACTGTAGTTATGTAAGTGTAAGTGCAGCAGCTTCAGATGTATCTCTCTATCTCTCTATTATATCTCTCTATTATATATGGGAATAAGCGTGGGTCAAAAAACCTCGATCACGTGAGGAACATCAAAAAAGCAGATGCCCTGCGGGCATCTTTTTAGTTGCTTAGGTGTCTTGATTTCTGCTTATTCCATATATAATAGTATCTAATATAACTAATAATATAAATAATAATAATTAAAATAACTACTTTTAAAAGAATACTTGCCCTTACTTAAGCAGTTGTGTGGAGCGCACGAGCGCAGCGAGTCGTGCGGAGCATTTAGAATATAGATGCTACTACCAATACTACTACCAATACTACTACTACTTTTATTAGAAATGCATGGGTGGCAGGTAGGATTAGAAAATGCGCCCCCCGCGAGCGAAGCGAGCGTGACCAGCTTGTGTATAATATATTGTGTATACAGCTCTGTTAAGAGATCCACAGGGCCGTTCTTCCCGGCTACTTAGCTCTATCTTATATATATACTATCTGCATGAGTTGGTCACACTCGCTTCGCTCGCGGGGGGCGCCTTTTTAATCCTACCTGCCCTGGCAGCCATGTATTACTGAGGTACCTTAATAAGAGTAGTAGTAGTAAGATATAATAGAGAGCTAGAGAGCTAGAGAGAAGAGAGAAATAGATATAATTGAGAGATTAAGTAGCTTCTTTGCCTGCTAAAGTACCTGCTTAAATATCTTCTTAACCATCTTCCTAAGTGCCTGCTTAAGTACTTTTCGGACCTCTAGCCGATCCTCTAGAAAATATCAAAACACACGCTATAAAAGCAACTCAACAATCACGCGAGAACTTAGATTGTATTTTTGCTTATAGTTAAGATCTATATCCTAAGAGATACCTTACGAGGTCTGGCTGTCAAAATAAACAACCCCTGTTAGGTCCTTCCCAATAGTACTGAGTTATTCTTGGCTAAAAGCGGAAACTGGCGCTGGGCAGGCTCCTGGGCTTCCAACAGTACTTGCTGAAGTACTTGCTAGAGTACCTGCTAAAATATCTATAAATATCTCATAAAAAAAAAAGAATCTATATCTGCTGTTTATAAAATAGCGCTGCCAGCGACCTTACAGATATTTCAGACCCCAGATCCAGGAGCCCTACCTGTTACGGAAGGTCGACCTCTCGAGCCTTCCTAACCCCGGAACCTCTCAGTGAGTCCTGCAATGGATTGACTTACCTAGCTTTGGTGGACCCGAGAAGCTTCACGTCCAACTGTTTGAAGACAGTCACAGTCAGGGTGGACTCAAGAAGAGAATGCAGGGCCGCCTTTAGTACATATACTAAAGCTGTAGAGTTAAGTACTAGACAAGATTCTTGCCAAAGGTAACTCTGTGATAATAAAGTATATTAATTACAAAGAACTATCTAAGCTAATACAGCAGTAATAAGCGTGGTTATATACTTGTGATGTCCTACTCCTTGGTATACTCCCTCGGAGTAGCTTGTTCAGGTATATCCAATAAGCGCGTCCCTTTCCACCTACTCCCACGGCTACTCCATCGGAGTAGCTTCCCAAGGTATATCCATCACGTGACTCTGGTAACTCTCAAGATCATCTTGACTCTCGTGAGATCTCGTCAGTCTTTCCCAGATAGTCATGGCGGTTCTCACAATCCTCCGGTCTCACGCGATCTCTCATGTTTTTGTCCTAGAAAGTTTGGTACGTAGAGGTGCATACATACTGTCCTTCTTCTGCTACCTTCTGGATCAGGTAGGTCGCTCAGGTCTTGCTCACTGAGTCTTTTAGACCGTGGGTTTCTGCGGGCACTTTCTTTGTTGCGGGGTCCGTCCGTCTTGGCCCTCACAATACTGCCTGACGTGTCCGCCCTCAACTAGCTGTTGCGGTTGCGCCGTAACACTACCCTCCGGCCCGCGCTGCCCGGGGTCTGCTTCGCAGACCTAGGCTCAGCGGTGCAGACGGCTGTCAGGGCGGATCACGGAGGCTAGGAGGCGGAAAGGAAAGGCAGAACCCAGAGCCAATCAGATACCCGGATCAACGTAAACTGGACTGGAGTCCTCCAGCTATCTTGGGAATATATAGGAAGTGCCCGGCCCTGGGATTAGTTATCTATCTAGTATTATAAAAATTTCTCCTTATATAAGTCTAACCCCTACATGAGTGTAGCAAGGGAATTCCTGTATTTCATTTCTGGTTATGTAGGCTTACCCATGCAACGAGCGTAAGCGCGTGCTGCCGCGCTTCTCATATTATGGGATACAGTCAACTATATCAGATTGTGCGAGGCACTTATTTAATGAGCATACCACAACACTCCTTGAGAAGCACTGTAATTTCCCTTTGCGGCGGAAACCATAGGTGGGTGATGATGGACAACGCAATCGGCTTTATCCCAGTGTGCCAGCCAATAAAACAAACAGAGAAGACCATATCTATCATGGATGCCGGAGACGCTGCCGGTTCTTAAGCCTTTGGGACTCATTGCAACAATCGAACGCCAACCGCATGCCATGAAACCCTCCAACTACTTGAGCTTCTCATTCTGACACTCAAGCTACCTTCGTTTTTAAGGTTCCACCTTTTTGTGATGTAGGTCCAGTAGGTCCCGGAGGCACTGTGAGGCCGTTCCCGCCGCCCCCTGCGCAACTGGGAGTCGACAGCTGACCAAATGCAGCATCATGATCTTCCGAGCCATCCTGCCGTATTTTACCTTCAATGTCATCCTGTGCCATGAGCTGGGAAATCTCGTCCGCACTTGGTTCTGCCACACCTAAGGGGGCATAGTCGGCCGGGCTGTTGGGCGCTGAATCGCAAGGTGCCTCGACAACAAGCAGCTGGTCGAGCCGACCTATGCCGTCACTCAGGCCAAAGGCTGGATTTCTCCGAGGAAAGGGCGAACCCGATAATCTCGCTGGGTTGTTCTCCTGAGGGGCTGCAGCGGGGACAGGTTTACGCTTCGGCACCGAGACAGGATTCCGCGTGGGGTTGACCTTTGCTGGTCTCGGTAGTGGTGTACCTGGGGGAGGAAGTGGATGTCCACGTCCTATCGGTTCGTCAAGAGTTCCCGCGGGCCGCGATACTCGATGACCTTGGTTTGGCTCTACTCTCCCAAATATATTCCAACCCCACTTCTTTGCCACAGAAGTCGCAGCCCCCAGTGACAGAGTGCTTTGGGTTTTCTTCTCTGAGATGGAGGAAGCGACTGAACGAGTTGATTTTTCCAGTGCCGATGACTGCCAAGTTTTATTGCTGCTTAAAGAGGAACTGGACCGCCGGGGCTCGCCCCTCGTAATGAGCGAAGATTCGCTCACACCGGCAGAGGATGAACGCTCAGGAGAGTCAATTATACGCTCCCCGATACTGTGTGCAGATTCGGCGATAGAAGATTCATGACCGTGATACACTGCTTCCAGGACACTCTTCTTATCAGTCGGAGGCGAGTCGTTTGGCGCCTTGTTCGGCGAGGCTGGTGCGGAGCGATTGGATATCTCAATCATAGTACTGGTCGCCTGGCTCTTCTCCTCATTCTTGTGGTCAGCCAGAGTCCCGTCCATCTGCCCGTGATCAGCAGTCAGTACAGGGTCAGCCGTGTGCGAAAATGTCGGGGAACGCAAGGCCCGTGGTGGGGATCCTCTGGTCTTCCCAGCTGGTCTATTCAGAGAGGCTGAGATACCCTTCATTGAATCCTCTGAAAGACCTAACTTTTTGCTAGGCATCACAGGGACATCTGTCGAATCAGATAGAATAGGAGAGCTCATAGTGCGGCCATCCTTCGACTTCAATACGTTGAGCGAATTCTCCTTGGCATCTTCCGGCGCTTGAGAAGACCTGGCTCCGTATTCATCAGGAACTTCAACGGTTGAATCAGGTTTGGGAGCTTCCCGCCGCCAAATGCCTCCACGAAATTGTTGAGCCAAAGTATCTAGGAACGGTACATCATCCCAAAAAGGTATGACAATGCTCTCTGCCACCATCTCCCTAATTTTGCTCTCGATGGTACGCAAGATGATACCAAACGTGACCTGTTTCGAACTGACAATGGGTTCTATGTCCATGACCATATTGGGCATTGTCTCGAAGGAAATCCAGGCTCGGTTGCTTGGAGGGGGTTTGAACCGTACCAGCATGTGGCCCTCCAGCTTTTTCAGGACTATGGCCAGAACTACATCAACCTCCCTTACTTTGAAACGCTGTCCCAGGTCGATGCGAACGGTAGCCGTGATCTCTACGCGAAAATTTCCTGTGTACTGGACATCAGCTTCGACGCAACAATTGCCATCAACCGTTAGATCTTTGAGCCTTGGGTTGATGATGAATGGGGGGCCATCTCCCATGTTGATACTTCGGAGACCGATTTTGCTGATGAAGTTCGGTTTGTTGACGCGGGAGATTTTCTTGATGATCTTCGTCCGGACGAAGTTTTCCATCTCTGGAGTTCTGTACAAGGCGAGAAAGATTCGACCTAATACAGCATTGATCCACCGCGTCTGGAGCTGCTCCTCAGAAGAATGCAAGCGTTGGACTAGGGCAACTATATGCTTCATGTCGAAGTCCTGCTGCTTGGGTGGGCGGCCAGGGGAATGCCCCATTTTTGTTTGATTCCGGAGCATGGCGAAATAGAAGTCCTCTTTCTCCGACAAATTCTCGGAAAAGAAAAAGAAGGGCGGAGATGGCCCTCCAAGGTCCCCAAGTGATTCAAGCCGTCGCGAGAGACTGATAGCGTTCCTTTTCAACCACAACTCGCCCTCGGGGATCTCCTCTTCTCCGCTGTGGATACTCACGTCGTGGTGGGCAAGGGAGATGACATAACGCACCTCGACCTGGTTTGCATCGTCGTAGAGCATCAAGTGGCCATGTCTGAGTGTCGTCCATCATCAGCAACCGTAGATACAAGAATTCGAGATTATAAGGACAGTGAGATGGGTACCTAAGCACGATGTAGAACATATTCCGTGCCCGTTTGCCATTCTTCGCCGGGTTCTTGCTCGGTTCAATCGTCGGGGCTTGTTTCCGATCGAAGAGACTCCGATACATTGTCTGATAGACGCTAGGACTCTCTGCGGCGATTACTTCCCCTGCGGGGGTAGTCCTCTCTGGTGGCTTGCCATTGACGCCGCCAGGAACGTACTCTCGGCAGACTACAAAATATCCTGCGGCGACGTCCGTGTCGTGGGTACGGTAGAATTTCTCTGCCAACTCATCGGTCCCAGATTTGAGGCTGTATTGATCGTCATTGGGGCGGCGGATAGAGGTTGGGGTAGTGTCGTTTGTACGCTCGCGCTGAGGGGAAGATGGCAGGAGGAAGAGGAAAGAGTAAATGAGAAATAGCGACAGGACTAGAGGAATAAAAGTGAGTCCGCCGAGGAGGTATACAAAGAGAA
The DNA here is from genome assembly GCA_025688805.1 of Aspergillus egyptiacus. Lineage (NCBI taxonomy): Eukaryota > Fungi > Ascomycota > Eurotiomycetes > Eurotiales > Aspergillaceae > Aspergillus > Aspergillus egyptiacus. The sequence continues at coordinate 7,883 of MU628483.1, read as the reverse complement.
AGCTGTTGAGTAAACCCATTGGGCAGCCCGGTGATTCAAACAGCTATCAGCGAGAGCTCCGCGACGACGATCACCTCGCGCATCATGAGGTTACAGAAGACAAAGCGAGGGAGAGTAAGGGCGCGTCAAGAGAAAGCGAATGGGAACACGGAAAGGTAGGGAAAAGGAGAGTTAAAGCATAGAGTTCTATTAAATCATCCGGGGAAGCTGACAAGGACACGAGACACTTAATCAGCCTCCGGCAGCATAGCGTGGTAGCCTCCAGCTGGGAGGTCAAGCTGAAGTTGTTCCTGCCACTGCCAAAGTCCGAGGTTTAAAGTACCCGACCGTCCACCGGGGCCGCTTGCAGTATGGACTTACCTCAGTACGTACAGGTATTGACGATGATGACGTTACACCCGCGACTTCCCCACCCGGAGGCCTTTCTAGTCCCCTCCAACTGCACCTACAGTGGTAGGTACTACTGTAAGCCTAGGTGCTTACCCAGGTACCTACCCCAGCCATACGTAGTAGTACTTACTACCGTACCTTGTAATAGTAGTTAACCAACCAGCAAGTAGGTGCACGTTGGGTAGAATAAACTCGTGATTCAAAAGACATTCTTGAAAAGTACTGTCCTCGAATTCTCATGGAATGTACGGGCCCCATTACGGATTGACACAAGGCTGTTATTAAGCTATCAAAAAGCTCACATCTTCATCCATCTGGCAAAGCTGGTTGCAACTTTGAGCTGTGTGAAACTGAGTCAAAAAGAGGAAAGCTCCCGCCCAACCAAACGCCAACGGAGAAGACCCGACGAAAAAGAACCAACCACCAACGCCAATGAAAGAGGTCGTAGCAGAGTCGGGGATCTGGAGAGTGCGGATCAAGCCATACACCTTAAGAGGGAAAATAAAATTTGCGTCGGTGCAGGGCTGGGACAGCACCATAAAGAAGAAGAGGTTGGGGGTCGGAGGATTATTCTGCCTTTCCCTGAGTCACTTTGGCAGCTTGGATGGCCGACATCTTCTGGGTCCAACCTTGCGTAGGTTGCGGCTTTTTAACGGTGCGAAGGTCGTCAGTGGAGAAACCTGAAATACGCATATTGTAGTTCCGCTCTAGAACGAGCTGAATATCCCGGATCTCAAGTGTAGACGAGTGGCGGAGTTTAGCGAGACGACAGGCAGCAGTAACAACATCGTCGACGAAATCGTCAGCCATTTGAAGGATGAACTACAGTCGCCGTCCAGATTAATCTATGTGCTTGATGATGTAACTGCACGCTGCTGATGTCAAGGGGATCATCGCTTACCTCTTCAGCATCTGGTGTGAGGCCCTCGCCTTCGCCTCCGCCGGTCACTTGCCGAACCAAAATGTCGAGCATCTTTTTGCTAAGGACCCGCTGGCCTTCACCTTCAAGGACATAGCCTGGGTGCTTCTGAATGGCGGGTTGACCCATCATACCCATAGAACCGTGGCTTGGGCCGCTAGAGAGAGTTGGTCGATCCGGCGCCATAGCGACTGGTTTTGGAGCAGGGACATTCAACGTCTTCGGAATGACCATATTGACGTTCCGCGCTGAATTTTCTGCCGATCGATTTTGAATGTAGCCCTGTGGATGGGCATGAGTGTTGACAGCGGCTTGATTCATATTCTGTTGCTGGCCATTGGTCGCAGTGTTGCCCCCGTTCGCATTGTTATTGTTAGAGTAGCTTTGAGCGGCCTGGGCCATAGCGGCTTGTTGAGATAAAGGGCGGGGTGGGCCTTGTACGTTCACAGTCTGCGAATTAGAAGCTGTTGGCGTGGAACCGTCTGATGTAGCTGCTTGGCCGAAGCCCGGTCCACCGTGCTGTGCTTGCTGTTGTTGCTGCAGGGGCTGTGGCGGCGCACCTGAAGCAACGGCAGGCGCAGGTGTGGCTGCTTGGTTAGCCGGACCCTGTCCTGGTTGAGAAACAGATGGAGACATTGCTGCTTGTGCAGCTTGATTCCGCGCAGCGCTTACGGCAGAATTGATCGTATGGGCTGCCGGTGCTGCCGCTTGTCCCGAATGAACCGACGCAGGTGCAGCTGTCGGGCCGGTTGGAACCGTGGCAGCAGTCGCTGCTGGCCTAGTACCACCCTGCTGCGAAAGCGGTTGCTGTTGTGCACCCGCTCTCTGCTGCGTTGATTTGAACGTGTCCTGTTGGTCCCTGAACTTCGACAAGAACTCGCTGCCTTCGCGAAAAAGCTTATCAGCTTGTAACTGTCGGTTCTTGAATTCTTGCATCTCCTCGGGGGTCATGTTTCCGGCACTTTGGCGCTGATTGATCTGCTGGCGCAATTCGCCCAAACGTACTCGTCCGATTTCCTGTTTCTGAAGCGCGATACCATACCGCAGTTTGGCTTCGGGAAGCCATGTCTGTGCCTGTTCGCTCGAGATGTTGGGGGGGAGGAAAAGCTGCAATGAGTTGACCTTTTGCTGAATTTGGGGAAGAAGCTGGCCGAAATTCTGTGGATTGACTGACTGGGATCGCTGGACTGGCTGCCCTCCTTGCGCTGCAGCATTGGCAGCCTGCATCTGTTGTTGGTGTTGTAACTGCCGGTTCTGTTGGTACATCCTCATGCCCTTCATTAAAGTCTGCGAGAGCTGTGAGAGTCTTGAGTGAGCTTGCTGGTAATCCTGAGATTGCGGCTCACGACTGTTGAGGATCTCCCAGAAGCTCCGGACTAACTGAGTGTGCTGAACTTTCTGCTGGTCAGTGAGATGAGGTAGCTTTTGCACTTGATCCGTTCGGATCAGGTTCGAGTGCTGGGGCACCATCTGCTGAATCCCGGGGCCCTGAGTACCCTCCATCGTGACTGATGCGACGAAGAAACCAGAGAAATATGGTCACTGGTGAGGCCTAGCCAGATGATGCAACGACGATCCAGACAGGAGGGAGCTCGGTCGCCCGCGTTTCGTGGACGTAACGCGTTCTTAAAAAACGATCAGGAAGAGGAAGCACTCTTAACGGAGATGAGCGGGGCAGAGAGGCAAATTTTCTTTTCGATTCCAGAGTCAGCAGTATCTCACAATAGCCAGGACAGCGGGGTGACCTTGGTCTGATGATGGACGGTAGATGAGATATCTTATTCTGCCAAACCGGAGCCGGAGCCTCAGGCTTGGCACTGGTGAAAAGCGTCGACCACAGGCTGTACCTTATCTACTGCATAATGCCAGCTGAACTGTGTACCGAGGTAGATATTGAGGTTGTTCTTAGATATTCAACTTCACAATATTTTCTCTCTCCATTCATTGCTTCATAAAAAAATAAATAAATAAATAAAAAATCAACTGAATTTGCATTCACATCAGACCGTCTCTGTTGGCTCACTGTTGGTGAGACCAAAGGGAATTGACTTGAACCATAGCATGCCCTTCCACCTCAAGTATCTGTATTGAGCTTTATAGTAGCATTAAGATACGCCTGGGAATCGCTACCGTCAAATACGGCATATAGCCGTCTCGAGCGTCATACCACATCATACAGACAATTATGGCCCGCTGTCATTTGATATTCCAGTTGACCGTAATGCACGATGCAGATAAAGGAAGCCAAAGGGTCGCAAGGACACCTTTCTGTCTGACTTCTCATAGTTGCGTACTCTGACATTTGCGCCAGATGCTGTTGTTGATGGTTTTTGGACAGATCTTCAAGCCCATTGCGCACGCTTTCCGATCCCAGAAACAGACATGCTACTGGGCTCAGCAAAGCCTGTCATTCCACAACTTTGAATGTGTGAAAGCAATGGTGGGATATTGTGAATCACAATACCATGAAAGTCTTTTCCATTCGCAGCTGAGCTGAGGGAGGCCGGGGATCATCCCAACATGCCTCCCAGATCACGCTCCATACCGTTGACTCGATCCTCCAGACTCCGCTTTCTCCTTTCCAGTTCTCTTATTTCTTCCAACTCACGATTGATATCAGTGTCCGTGACATCGCCCATTCCCGGATATCCTGTATTGTCAATATTGTCATACTCGTCATTGTACGAGCGGCTCATGCTTTCCAGGTCTGCAGTGTTCTTAGCTACTCGCTCCTCGAGCTCCGCGATCGATTCCGAAATCATCTGGTTCCGGTAACGGAGGCTGGAGATCTTGTCCTGAGCGCCAGTTACAGGGCTTTGTCAATGGTTAGAAGGAGTGTTTATAATGCCTGATTGTCACTTACTAAACATCACAGAGAATCTCTGCGCCTTTGAGTAGGACATCGACATTAACTTCGCCGCGAAAACCGCTGCTCGAGGTTCTAGCAGAACGCTTGATCTCCTCCATAATATCATATCCCAATACTCGCGCAACCGCCGACTGATTTCTATTGTTTCGCGCTGAGTAGATGCGACTGGTCATTGACTCTGCTTCGGCTTCCGGCTGGAACTGGGTCGCCCGCCTCGTGGCTCTTCTCTGAGAGCTGCTCGCTTTCACGGTTGGATCGCTTTGAAATAGAGCCCGTTCATGAGCTTCTGTATCGCGGATAAGAGCGGTGATATCGTGGGAGCCCAGGAGCGCATTGGTAAAGATGCGAGGTGGGGGGAAGCTGATGGTCATATTAGCATTCCTGTCGGGATACAGGGTGCGACCGAAATAATAGTTCTCACGGTAGCTCAGCAATCGCGTTAGACGACAGTATAATTTGCTCGAGATGATTATCCAGGAGCGACATAGCTTCTTTGAAAAAGGAGTGGTTTTCCAATCCAGGCCGGGTGGTTTCCTACTAGTAGTAGTGAACTTGTATAGAGTAGGTAGACTGGACTCTAGGGATGTTTTGCCAAGAAAGAAACCAATTGCTTCTGCCTCAGGCCGAGATATGCAACGCAAAAGGCAGCTCATAGGCAATAGCTGAGGAAAAGTGAGGACAAGGGGGCGCACCTAAAGTATTTTTAGTTAAACGGAGGCTTCTTCCTGAGCCTGAATTCAGTCCTCTTATTTGAGGCTATCTTAGGTCTGCAGCTGACTCCGTTGGGGGTACTGGTAAGCTTAAGCGTTAGGTTGTGCCAACAGCGATACCACTTAGTTACTGACTTAGGTAAGCTGCCTGTGCAGTGATTCTTGGGTGCTACCCGTCCAGAGGCCAGCCTTGACATCACATCACCATCTCATCAACCACTTTCTTCAGATTTACTCTGTTCCCCCACTTCATCATCCTCCAGTCGCTCTGCTTTACTTTTGGTTCTTGCGTTCTTCTTGTCACCTGATCCCTTGTACGATCTCCTTGGATCCCTGTTGCAATCACCCCTTCCTGTACCCCGACCATCACATTGCTCATTTGAGCCGGAAGCTGCACACTGGTTGAGGAAGATGCCAGCTGAGAGGCGCTCTTTGAGATCAAACAACAAATCCGATACATCTTCGTCTGCTAACGGTGAGAAGGGAAGATCTGGTTCCCAGAGTTCAAGCTCCAACAAGGATAAGCCAGCGCCCTCTCGCGCCGCTGCAAACAAAGTCAAGTCCACAAAGGCTTCCAATACCACGTCGAACCCCGGCATGGGCGAACAACGAGACCAGCCGCGTACCAACGGCACCGATCCGACGAAGAATGGCGTTAATGGCTCTGAAGATGTGGAGATGGGAGAGGATACGGCAGGTGGGCCTACATCCTCATTTCACGCCAGCAAGGAGCGACAAGGTGACCAGAAAATGACTGTTGTAGTGCCTCCTACCAAGGGCCCGCGGAAGGCCGGCGATCAAGGCCAGGATCAGGAAGGCGATGTAGCCATGGAAGCTGAAGGCGAGGAGCCTGAGTCTGAATCTGATCCCAAGGCCAAGGCCATTCAAGGTTCGTGGCACTGCATGACCCTTTGAACCTGACGATCTGCTAACATAGTTGTGCTTTTTGTTTTAGATATCAAGACAAATTTTGCGCTACTAGAACGTGCCGTCACCCATTTTGATCCCCGATTCACTCTCCGCGTCTTGAGGTCGATATCCTCAATGCGCAAACAGATCACGCCGGATGTTCTCGCGGAAGTCATTGTGGATGCCTATCCAAGATTCAGTGCGAGCACTTCGTTCTTGCTGGATGCGATTGAGCAAGCGGATGCGTTCGAACGGCTTGGAGCTAGTTCGAAAATGGAAGTTGACGCCGACAAACTCAAGTCATCTGCGAAGGAGGTCTTACCAGAGATTGACATCTACCTGTCCATCCTGGTCCAGATCTATCTGTACGACAGGAAGGAGTTACAGAAGGGCGCCAAATTCTCGACCGCGCTCATTGAACGACTTCGAGCTCTCAACCGCCGTACGCTTGACTCTCTTGCCGCCCGTGTCTACTTCTACTATTCCCTTTTCTTTGAACAAATTGCTCCTCTTCCGCCGTCCCCCGCTGCGACAGTGACTTCGATCCGTCAGCCGCTACTAGCAGCCCTTCGCACAGCGGTCCTGCGAAAGGATGTGGACACTCAGGCCACCGTGATGACACTCCTTCTCCGTAACTACCTGTCTACCTCCCATATCTCACAAGCCGACTTGCTGATTTCGCACAACAACTTCCCTCCATCCGCGTCGAACAACCAGATCGCTCGCTACCTGTACTACTTAGGTCGTATCCGAGCCATCCAGTTGCAGTATACAGAGGCTCATGGCCACCTTATCGGCGCCACCCGGAAATCGCCCTCAAGTCACAGTGCACGCGGCTTCTATCAAGCATCCCACAAGCTTTTAATCGTCGTGGAGCTTTTGATGGGTGACATCCCTGATCGTGCGATATTCCGACAGGCGGCCCTTGAGCGGGCCTTGCATCCTTATTTCCTCCTCGTTCAGGCTGTGAGTGTCGGTGACTTGGAGAGTTTCCTGAACATTGTAAATACCCACAGCGCGACTTTCCGAAAAGACGGCACATATACTCTTATCCTGCGTCTAAGACAGAACGTGATCAAGACTGGTATTCGCATGATGTCCCTTTCTTATTCTCGCATTTCCCTCAGGGATATTTGTCTCCGTCTCGGGTTGGACAGCGAAGAGTCCGCTGAATACATTGTTGCCAAGGCAATCAGGGACGGGGTGATTGAGGCCACCTTGGACCATGAACGCGGGTTCATGAAGAGCAAGGAAGTTGGAGATATTTACGCTACCAGGGAACCCGGCGAGGTTTTCCATGAGCGCATCCGGGCATGTCTCGGTCTGCATGATGAGAGCGTCAAGGTAAGGCGTTATCCTGCGCGAGTCTATCATATACGCCAGCGAGTCACTAACCCTTGTCTTACAGGCCATGAGATTTCCCATGAACCAGCATCGCCTGGAGTTGAAGAGTGCGCAAGAGGCAAGGGAACGCGAACGAGAATTGGCCAAGGAGATTCAGGAAGGGGACATTGATGATGAAGACGCCGGCGGAGACTTCGACGCCATCTAGGCCTCTCGCGGCATGTACGCGTATGCGAACCCTTGTTCCTCTAATTCATGTCTCTCAACTTGATGAGTCTGGAGGTGGATTGGGATCTTTCTACTCTGTGTTCCTACGCCAATCGCACCGTCGTCCGGGCGTTATGTGGGTGAATGGCCTACAGTCTACCATGTTCCCTATGTTCAATCAAATGTCTCCTATGTTCTAGAGGACAAATACATTGGCTTTGTGTATCCATACTCTTGCGGCAAAATATTCGTACCTAGTAGTAGTACTAAACGCAAGGGAGCAACTTCGCGTTGTAATTCTGTAACTTTGGATTAATCGGCTGGGGATGGTGATTGGTGACTCCCGTTCCGGCCCGAGTTGACATCCGTCGCCGGCCGGAGAAAAACTTCCCAAGATTCGCGGCCTCAATTCCACCTCCACGACTGAGCTGCAGCAGTTTTCCGGTCGAGGCTGGCACCTCAGGGACAATTCCTCAAATTATTCCTTTTCTGATCCTTTTCTGGACAGAGACTCTATCCTTTTTTTTTTTTTTTT
>MU628482.1:0-105942 GCA_025688805.1 Aspergillus egyptiacus | reverse complement strand
AACCCTAACCCTAACCCTAACCCTAACCCTAAACCCTAAAACCCTAAAACCCCTAAAAACCCTGTTAGATCTGGGTGGTTAGTGCTGGGGGTGGCAGGCGCCTGTCCAGAAAGCAGATATATATATAATAGAAGCCCTGCTTGGACGGGAACATCTACTGCTATAATATGCACTAGAATAATTACTAGATTTCAGCTATTCTAGATGCATGATCTGCCTGGCTAACCCAGCCCTGGTAACTGTGTTAGAACCACTAGTAAACTACTTACCAGTACTTTTATATGGTCTCTATACTGGCAGCCAGATATAAGTATAAGGGGTTAACCTGGGTACAGTGCAAGCTATTAGGCTGGCATGGAATAACTAGAAGCAGCTTCTTAAGTATAGTAAAAATCTAGATAGCCTGGCTGTCCTGCTTAATATTCTCCTACTACTGAATATAAGTTATAATTATATAGGCATTAGTATGGCCCAGCTAGTACTTCTGCTTAAGATACTGCTTAATCTCTGCAGGTTATATTTTATATTAGTAATAGCAGCAGATAATTATCTGCAGCTATAGAATCTTCTGGAAGATCTAGTACTCTATACTTGAAATAATAAGTACTGTTTATAATAATAAGTAATAGATAATAGAAGATAAAATCTTTACAGTTCTAAGCCCCTGACTACTAGTAATTATACTAAACAGCTTGGATAGCTAGTAGCTAGCAGCTAGCTATATCCCAATAAAATCTTAATCTGACTACTTATTAACTTTAGAGCCATGCTATACCTGTAATTCTTGATAAATCTTTCTCTAGAGCAAGAATTATATAAATAAATAGCTACTCTATAACCTGGAAAAATCCTAGCTCTTCCAGCCTGCATGTTCTAATACAATCATATATCTAAAGTTAAATGGTACATACCCAGTTGGGTGGGTCCCTCCAGCCAATCAGCGCCGCGCCGCGCCGGCACCCTAAATAGGATGGACGTCCATCCCACCAGGGCCTGTGGGTTAGACATATAGTCCATATCTTCGACCGGTGCGCTTTCGCCGGATCGGCCTGGGCTGAGGCATCCATCAATAATATGGTCGTTCAGAAGCAGTCCATCGCACAAACCAGGAGCATCATAGAATGGCTCTTTTTGCGGTGTATTATTCATTGGAGGGGCGATGTCAAGATCATCAAAGTCTTGCAGGGTTAAAGTTTCTGCTCCTGATCGCGCCAGTTCCAAAGAATAGGAGAGATCAAACCAAACAACATATAGATGAGCACTTACCATCAGGATAAGAGCGCGTTTCGGCTCCCGAGGCATGGATGCATGGTTGACTATCAGAGTTGACCAGAACTGCAATGTAATGATCTGTTGACATCCCTATGAAGCCCAGATTCTGCTGGACTCAAGGACGTTCTAGGTCGGAATCCACTGTGATTGATGATGTATTCCTCTGGGCTTAGTTCATCTGTCAGGTCTGAAGTGACAGAACAGTGTTCTTTGTCACTGTCCAACAAAGGTGGCTGAGGCTCAAGACAACGTCCATCAACTGTCTCTGCTGCCAATATCTGATCGTCGAAAGAGCCTTGTACAACGGTATCTTGTCCAACGGTTGACGGTATGGCGGTAAAAGAGAAACTGTCAACTCCATGAGCAGAAGCAATCGCATTGCAAGGAGGCGCTTCTGCCATTGGCAATGTAGCGGCTCGACAGTCCGTTTCATGCTCAGAGAATGTTGTGCATAATGAAGTGCTGTTCTCATGCATAACAGGCAATTTGCAGTGCCATAACAGGAAAGACACGGACAGATGAACCACGGTTGCCTGATGGGGTAGGTCTCGCACCCGAACAGGCAGGTGAGCCACAAAAGCAGCGCGGGTGCACCAGAGGGGATTTTATAAAAAATAATAATAAAAGTACTATAGCCTTAATATCTACTTTAATATCTACTCTATTAAGATAATATCTACTTTAATATCTGCTCTACTAAGGTAATATCTACTCTGCCAGAATAATATCTACTCTGGTAAGATAATGTCAGCAAACTCAGGATCTTGGTGGTACGCAATCTGACACATTGATTCAAGGTCATTTTAATAAATCACCCAAGGAGATCACAAATCCCTGTAACCTTCGGGATCCCTCCCTGCCACCACATTACAGCGGCCGTAGTCAACCCGCCGAGAGTCACAGCGGTGAGAGTCAAGTTGCGCAGACATTGAATGGAGCGCTTTTTGATGAGTTGTTGTGCCTGCTCTGCGTAATCGCCTGGATTATTGGTTCGGGGGAAGGGCTGGTTGGGAATAGGCTTGTCAAGAAACTATTTCCGCCATTAGCCATGTATAGTTTTGAGAAAAATCCAGATTCTTCGAAATTCATACCTTGCACAGCGGCTCCCAGCCATCCTCGACGGACCACTCCAGCAAATTATCCCTAGGCACCATACCCCGAACCATATTGCAGTGGTCGCGATAAACCCACTTTGCGTTGCGCTGGATACCGTCGGTGGTGGTACGGCTGTGAAAGATACCTGGATATCCCAGTTTTAAGTAAAGACAGTCCAGCCAATAAAGCTCTGCGGAGAACCACTTCATCCCCCATATAACCCATGATTGATCAACCTCTTCGACGATGGTTCTATTAATGCTCCGGTACCAGGCGTCAGTATCGGGACGCACGTTGAGGACCACTTTGGCGTCTGGGTAAGCGGCGACCAGCTCCGGAGCAAACAAAATACACAACGAGTCAACCACAGCCTGACTGTTACCGATGAGCATGTCGAACTCGGCGCTAGTAATGTGCACGTCGCCATCGCGAGCACCGTTGTATTTCCGCCGCACTAGCTCGGCACAAAGTTGCAGCTTGCGGCCATCAGGCTCAAACACCAAGTCCCAGCCATGATATGTCTGGAGGCCCAGAGTTCGCAAGGCCACGCTTAATGACTCGGTTCCGGTGCGTGGCAAGCCCAAGCAAAGCACCTCGACGGGCTTGGTGCGTTGGTGCGGAGCTGGCTTGGGGAACCCGTAGAGCAATCGTTGCAGGGCGTACATTATTGGGGCTCGAAAAAAAGGTAAAGCTGGGGTGAGATTAGGAAGAGCTGAGGACGGGTCTTCTACTTAGGTAGTATCTAAGAGCAGTCCATGGATTAGGCTGAGGATGTCCGGATGCGGCTGGGGGCCTGAGGTTTTGGGGGCTAAACTGTAATTCCTTTGACTCCGAAACCTGCTGCCAACCTGATACCCCGAGGATTAAATCTCACATTATTCTTCTTAAATTTGTCAAAGAGCCTTGTCATAGCAGTCATTGGTCATGACTGTCACTAACGCTAGAATAGATCCCTGGCCGGTTGCTAAGCGGGCCTCGGAGTGGCAAACCAGCACTAACTCTTAGCTCCACGCGACCCTGTCTTATAAACACATCCTCCTCCTTCCCTCTCCCTCTCCCCAGTCGTTCCATGCAACAGACCATACCGGATTACTACACCAATGGCAGCTGTAAGTATTCTCCGTGGACTTCAATCCAGATTACTGACGTGTTGCCAGGATCCTCAACGCCCTTCCGGCCTAGTCGGCTGCCCGTCAGACATCTTGTACCTGGTCTTCAAGCTCCTATCCCCAGCCGAATTCTACTCGTTATCCCTTGTGAACAAAGGATTTCATGCAGTCACTGAGCCTTTTCTCTACGCGCGAATACAATGGACGTGGCAGGTCGATGCTGAGCCCTCGTCTCCGCCACCACTCCCCCAGCTCGTGCGGACTCTCCTATCCAGGCCCCAGCTGGCGACTCACATCACCACCGTGCACTTGGATGGCTATCGGACTGACGAAACCGCCGTCTGCTGGAAAATGCCCACATTGTCCGTCTCCGACGGTGAGCTGGAGCTGGACGACACGGTCGCATTCATCCACCGGACAAGAGTCCCCTTCAGCGAGCTCTGGATCCAGGAGGTACGTCGTGGCTCGGTCGATGCGCTGGTCGCAGTTTTGCTCGCGCAGCTTTCGAATCTAAAGCAGTTGTACCTGGAACGTGATTTCACGAGACAGAGTACACTCCTGGGGATGGTGCTCCGCGTGGCGCTCTGTCAGCCCCAGGGGGGTTGTAACCTCCCTAAGTTTCAGCATCTGCAAGATGTGTCTTATATGATCCCTGAAGCTCAAGACGAATTTCGCGATAGGAAGATGAAAAACACTGCCGATATCCTGCCATTCCTCTATCTACCGAACCTCAAGCACCTGTCCGCGTCGGTTGAAAACCCGGCCCACTTTTCATGGCCTGCGCCATGCAAGCCTCTCGCAGCAAATCTCATATCCCTGGAATTGACCGACGTACGGGAGCATTATCTTGCTCAACTACTCTCGGTCACTCCAAGCCTCAGGGACTTGACGTGGCATTGGTACTATGACCATGGCGTACAGGACAAGTTCACCACCCCAATCATCCACCTCGACCGGTTCGCTGCCGCATTATCCTCGGTGCAAAATACTCTCATGGACCTGACCATTACAGCGCACTCTGACTATGCGATCGGCGATATCCAATTCCCCGCCGTGACAATCGAAGGAACCCTGGATGCCCTAGTCGCTTTCACCTCGCTAAGGCGACTGCAGGTTCCCTGGCCTTTGCTGGTGGGCTTGACGGCCGACACGGCAGGACGACTGCAGGATGTGGTTCCCAGGAGTCTGGAGCATTTGACAATCACCGATGACTTGCAGCCGTGGAGTGAGACGGCGGCATACGGAAATTTGCCGCAATGGGACTGGACAGGCCAGACCGTGCTTACCGTGCTCGAATTGTGGTTAAGTGATACATCCTGCGCGTCGTATCTGCCTCAGCGCATGACTCTTCTCTTCGGCTGGGTAGATACGGATTACTACGGGTGGGACTCGTGGGCTCCCGAGATGAAGAGCCGGCTTATGGAACTGGGTGCGCAAGCTGGAGTGGCATGTGAGCTAATCGAATTGGATCCTGAACGTCTTGTCTGGTATTCCTCACCCGCCAAAGCCCCTAACCCTCGTCTTGTTCGATAACGTAGATGGTTGGATACCTTGAGCCGTCAACCGTGATTGAGGCTGGATCATCGCTTGGTTCGCACCTCGCCATTCGAGCACAGTGGGATCTGGCTGATATCCGGGTTTCCGCCTGCCAGAGTGCTCATGTCGTATGACTCCTTTGGGGTGTTCCGGTCTACGGCCGTCAACCCCATCGACTGGATAAAGAGATTGCATCCCCACGTGTCCTAGGATAAGCCATCAGAGTCGTTGAAGAGCCATGCGGGAGAAGAAAAAACAACGAAAGCTAAGGGAGAATAGCAGAGAGAACAGATGAGTAAATAGTGCTAATAAAGCAGTTCCACTGACCTTTGGGCCATCATTTCCACACGGGTCCGTCGCAATCCCCAGCACCACCGTCGCAACTCTCCCCCCCTGCTCCTTCAGATGCACATCCGGGTGTTCCAAAAAGTACAGATGCGAAGCAATGATTTCCCCACAATGCCCAGTGGTCCTGTGCAGCCTGTTCTGATTCTCATCCGTCGACTGATCGGAGTCCCGCCAGACAATCTGGCACAGATCCAGGGCCTGGCGCACCGGCGTCACCGGTAGATCGTAGATAACATGCGCTCCGCGATGCGAACTCGCCAGGATAATCTCGTTGCCGAACGCAATGACCGCCATGGCTTGCCCGACGGCTGGCTTCCCGACCTTGTAGTACTGCCGGTCGCGGTCGATCTCCTTGTAGGCGTCCGCTGCGATTTTCCAGAGCTGCCCGTCGCTGATCGAGCTGACTGGCTCCGAGAATGTGAGGTGACTCGTGAACACCCAGCTGCGCTGAACCCGGCCGCCGAGACTCGTGCCCGGCTCGAGCCTCGGCCAGAGGCGGGCGAAGCTGTAGTCGAGTGTCACGCCGAGGGGGCCGAGCTGGGCTCGGGGTCGTGGGTCCTGATCAAGGTCATATGCATGGAGTGGAGTGTATAGTACACAGAGGAGGGCAAGGAGCAGGTGGAAAAGTCGATAAGCAAACATGATGGATTGCCGAGTCCTCAGTCTCTTGTATACTAGAAAATGTATATTTGAACGCGGCAGCAGGAGCCTCAAGGTTTTCTACCCAACAGGACTCGAAGATTTTTCTCCCTCGTATACCTGGCGAGCCTGTGCTTTCTTAAAGCTTTCCTACAGTACTGTATAGGGCCCCTAAAGCTCGCTCCAGTGTTGTTGCCATTCGGTGTCGGACTCTCCTCCCTGTCCACAATAGGGGTAGAATCTCTCTTCGGTGATGCTAGGCCGTTTGAAGGCTACTGTTAGTGCTACTACCATCCAGCCCGCGTATAGGATCGTGTTCGCCTCATTTCCCGTTCCATCACACCATACGATATGGAGCCGGGACCGCATAAAACCAAATTGGATGTCTCGGAGTGTTGCATCGAATCGCGTATATCGGCCCCGAGAAGACATTTTCAGTCGAGATACAACGGCGTCGCCGGAGGCTAGACATCGGTCTTGAAGCGAAAGCGGAGCCGTCGCGCTTGCGATTTGACGGACCCTTCCTTGAGGAGTGCGTGAGGCAAAGAGTCCTGGTGGGACAATTGGCATTGATTGTCCGAGTCCATGTCCTCATGTCGTTCCTTCACACAGTCGAGTAATGGGTTTATGAGCATAAAGGGCTGTCCTGTTCAGAACCAGACACAATCTACTTCAGTCAAGTGAGCCCGTACCATGCCATGGACGCACTGAGGCTGTATTCGGTTCAAATGCATTCCGCTTGCACGTCAGACAGCGATATGGCGGCGTGAACTAAGACTTAGTACACGCTAAGACTTACCACGGTGGTAGTAGTACGGAGTAGTAGGTGTATTGGTATGTGATGAGAAGGGAGGCGCTATACCGCGCGGTCTGTATTATTCTTGCTAAGTCAGGATGTTACTGTCTAGTGCCTTAGTAAGTACTACTAGAGTAGTAGGTAGTCCGACGATACCCTACCTTGGTTCTTTTCTGAGTCGGTACTCCGCTCATCTCGCCACCGCGCAGCAAGAAAGCGCTTGGTATTAGCTTGTGCTGCTTGCCCTTCGCTTGCACGATGGGCTCAATATCAACCCAATCACCTGGAACTTCCCCATCCCTAGTCCCTGGCTAAGGTCGGAGCTAAGGGATCGGCGCGAAAAACTCTGACGGCCAAGGAACCGGATTTACCGCCAAAGTGAAGCCATGCCCTAATAGTATCCAGCGGCAACTGTGATGGTGAAAATGGACCCCCATCTGCTCGTGGGTCCAAGGGAGAGCGATGGAAGCGATGCAGCCTCAACGTTTTGGAGTTGTTGCTTGCTGACCCACCGGGGACTCATCGGCCAGCCAAGTGCGAGATATTCCTCTTAGCGCACACGACATAGTTATGGCCGGTCTGTTGGCCAGGTCCGCAGGGCTCTCCCAATGCCCTATATGGAAATTATCCTGTCGCACTTGCAGGCCGGCGCCAACTGAGTTAGGAAGGCCCTTAATGTCCCGACGTCCCTTGATCGGAAGTCGCCGCAATCCTGAGGGCATTCCCGAGAGAGATGTCTATACTGGTGGATCTAGTGGCCCCTGGTGATGTTCCGAGCTTCTGGATATGGAAGGATAGTAACGAGGCAAAGATCGACCCGGTGTTTGCAGAAGCGAGGTCCGTAGCGAAGGCAGCCTAGAGGGGAACGATGGCCAGACTAACAACTTCTGGCAACAACTGAACTCGACCTCGCACTATAAGTAGTGTCCGAGGTCGCTTAGCTCTTGAAGCACGGTCCCTGCTATCACTCACGGTAGTCAGCTCTTGCATTCGCTATGTGCAGGCAACCATGGCATGGCCTGGCGGCGGCCATTGCCCTCAGCACCTATGCCCTTGCGAACCCGGTTGGGTATTGGAATGTGCAGGGAAATGCAAGCTTGAACACCAACCAGCTGCTGGCGGGAGAAGAAGACTTCATTGCGTCAGATCTCTCATTCATCACGCGCATGGCGGCTGTTGGTGACTCGTACTCGGTGGGAATCGGCGCTGGTGACCCGCTGGGCAGCAATGAAGGTAAGGTGGAAGGATCGTTGTGTCATGAGGCCTCCAAGGATTAATTGATGCGGTGCAGATGCGGAGTGCAGTCGATTCGATCACGCCTATCCGTATCTCGTGCATACCGACGGACGACTGGGAGATCCGAGTGCTCGTACCTTTCAGTTCGAGTCGTGCTCTGGGGCCGTCGTCTCCGAGGTCATCAGTGACCAGATCCCAAGGATTAACGGAGACCAGCAAGTCATCCTCCTCTCAGCTGGTACAACCCCAGACTTGCTCGCAACCCCACAGTTCGTTTGTGCAGGGCTAACGTGCGTTGCTAGGTGGAAACGACGCCGAGCTGGTCAAGATCCTGAACCATTGCGTCTTTCAATTCCTCTCACTCGTATCCGACATCCCCAAAGCCATTAAGACCGCCGTCGAGCAAGGGTTAGGCTGGCCGGAGGATGCCATTGACTGGGAGGCCTGGACTCGGACGTGTGATCAGCAGTTGACACGCACAGAAGGGATCATTGCTGGAGCTGCGTTCAGCAATAGTTTGGACCGAGTGATCTCGGCGGCAAAGGAAAAGCTTGCATCAGAGTCAGTATTATTCCTCCTGCCCTGATAATACTTGAGTGTTGACCGGGACTAGTGGGATGATCTACTACACAGGGTAGGTACGTGGGAACCCTGTACTGCGATCCTTTCTGACAACTCTGGCCACAGCTATGCCAAATTCTGGGGCGAGGACCTCTCACCAGAATGTGATCAAGTCACCTGGACACTCTGGAAGAGAGTGAGAAGACCTGAATTGGCTTTTGGAGGAGTACGCACTAATCAGACGTTTGCCTGTAGAGCTTTTCCGATTACTTCCACCCGGACCAGTACCTTACCCAAGCACACCGAAAAACGATGAATGATCTCGTTGATGCTGTGAACTTCAAGCTCGTGTGTTATCAAGACTTTTACTCTGATTTATTTCTGGCGCTGACACGATTCAACCTTTCTCTCTCCAGAAAGGTGCAGTCGAACGAGCCGGTGACAAGGTCACATTTGTCGATTACGACTCCTACGTCGGTTATTTCGGTGGCCGCTTCTGTGAGACGGGCGTGGATGAATCGTCCTCTGCGAGCAACACGCGGTGAGTGCTCATGTCTTCCCTCTGCTAGGCACGAGAATTAAGATGTAGAAAAGAACCGGCCTGATGTTCTACGAGTGGAACACTTGGGATCCATCCGGCTCCGATCCTCGCAAGCGGAGTGACGAGCCAATCTTCGAGGGAACCTTCCAGGGCGATGTCAATGCCCTGGCGGAGGCTGCCCTGCTGGTAGACCCGGATGCTACAATGGCCACTGCCGCGACGATGTCTACTGCTTCCCTCGACGCTAGCACCGTAGAAGTAGTCAGTACTGAGGCTATTCAGGCTCGGAAACTTTTGCCAGACGGGTACGTGAGGTTGAAATCCTGTTCAAGGGACTCTGAGCGAACTAACAGGGAATACGTAAAAGATATGGCCGAGTCTTTCATCCGCAGATCCTGCTCCATCAGCTCATCGCCTCGCTGGTTGTCTATGAAATGACCAACAAAAACGAGGTAGATAACGGGTACCCATCCATCCCGGAGACGCTCGAAGTCGACTCGTGCCCTTATGTGCCAGGAGGAGGGGGCTCAAATGCCGGTAACGGTCGTATGTATCCCATGTTGATCTGGTAGAGGGTAGCTAACTGTATCTTCAACCATGCAGAACAAATCGCGCTGGCCTCCTATATCAACCCACTGGCAGACCCAACCGCCTGGAACCGGATGATCGACTATCCCTCGGACATGGTCAGCGTCCTGATCGCCAACGTGCTCAACGGCCCCGACACGACGGTCAACCAGGACTGGGCCAAGGTCATCAACCGCGCATATGCCTCTGGCAAGCGCATTCTCGGCTATGTCCGGACGGGGTATCTCGGCCAGAGCCACCAGAGGTTCGAAACCCGCCTGGGGTCAACCGACCTTGCCGACTGGGTCTCCCAGATCCAAACAGACGTGGACCTGTGGTACTCGCTCTACCCGGGCAAGATTGGCGGCATCTTCTTTGATGAGGGCTGGAATGACTGCGGGCCGGACAATCAGTATGCGGACCTCTACCGGTTCATCAGCGATTATACGAAGCGGAAGCACCCAAGTGCGTTTACCGTGCTTAACCCGGGAGCGACGATGCCTCAATGCTTTGAGGACAGGTTCGTACAAGCCCCGTCATCGCACAATCTCCAGGTGAGACACTGACAACCCAACAGCGCCGACACCTTGATGACATTCGAACAAAGCTACGACGCATACATGAACAGCTACGTCCCCAACCCAGATTGGACCCCATCAGATCCTCGCAAGCTGTGGCATATCATCTACGGGGTGCCGGCATCTGATGCAGGAAAAGTCGCCCGGTTGGCTCTCGAGCGTGGGGTGGGCCTCATTCACATCAGCCCAGACCTACTCCCCAATCCCTATGACAGTCTTCCCGACGAAGCTTACATGCAGGCCATCATGGATGCCATAGAGGGCGGCGGCCCACCGGTTTCTGGCCCTTCGCCCTTCCTTACGGAAGGCGCAGACACGTTTCCCCTGAGTATATTGCAAGTAACCGCCTCTGACTACTCGTCCGTCAGCCTAAAATGGGATACCTCGAACAGGGTCGCACCATATGCATACGCCGTCTTCCGCGATGGCAAAGAAGTTGTTCGCGTTCCTGGAACAATGTCTCGCGTCACAATCGGCAACATCTCGCCCGGCTCCTCCATGACCTTTACCGTCCGCGCCATCAGCGAAAAGGGCGACATGACCACCGACTCGCCCCCCGTGAGCGCGACCACCAAGTCCCTGCCGGGAAATCAGGCCGTGACCAACGTCAAAGCAACCCCGGCGGCATCCTCCACCAAGATCTCGGCCGACTTCCTCGTCCCCTATGCGTTCATGCGCGTCTACCTCACGGACGCGGACACAAACTGCCAGATGCCCTCGTGGCCCATCAACTTCAACACGGGCCACTTCATCTGCACTCACTACATGGTCGAGAATGAGGTCCTGTACAAGTACAGCGGCGCCGAGCCCGCCGACGGCGGCACCAACTACCCCTGGACATGGTCGTCCGTCGGCGCAGCGCCTGCAACCCGCGATGGGTACACGTGGACCTGGACGCTCCCCGTGGGCACCGACACGACGGACTCGAGGTTCTTTGCGGTGCAGGCGCAGGGCTACGGCCCGCTCACAAATGTGTTTCACCCGTGCCCGAGCGAGTGGGACGCCGAGACGAGGAGCCCCGGGGCATACTGCACCGGCGACTCGCCGTACGACTGCAAGGGAGAGACGCTCTGCAGCACGACGAACGTAAAGTGGTGCGACAAGGCCGTCAATCAGATGAACCGGGGGGAGTCCATCTACACGGCGAACGCCGCGAATCTCGTGCAGATGGGCAACTGCTGGGCGAACAGCGCGGGCTTTGGATGCTGGGTGCGTATCCGGGGTACGGACAAGACGACGGGTGAGAATTGTCAGATTACCGGCGACGAGATGTGGCATGCTTACCAGGATATCCGGAACTTCGGCGGATGCAAGAAGTGCGGCACGAAGCACTTTGGGAATGGGTGTATGGTGACCATCGACTACCACTATGGTTGCGATAATCGCGATGCTGGCGTGTTAATGCTGGATGATGTTGTGGCAGTCAATACAACTGGATAGCTAGATCTGCAGACTTATATATATATATATATATATATATATAACTAAGCTAGTTTTCTTTTTTGAGCAAAGTCCAATATCAGTCTTTCCCATGTCCATTGTAATCTCAACAAAGCCAACTGTGGATTACAAGTCATGCATCAGTCACCTTGGTCACAAAGCGCCCACTGGATTGTGTAATGATTCCGCCCTACAGGCTCCTCCGAGATACAGTATTGTTTCTCACTGATAGGCTTACTGCCATCTCTGCAGCGTGAGCGTTAATATCAGAGGACCTAGAGATGGAGCAGTGCTCCAAGAATGGCTGCAGAGAATAGGTAAAGTCAGCCTGTTTGCAGCTGACCTTAGCATGCTAAGTTATCTGATCTTGCTTAAGTATAGAGCTTATCTTACCTTGCAAAATGTCAGGGCGGATGCCTCAGGCATCAGCGGCCTAACATCAGGCTGGCAGAGATAACCTTAAGGGATTATAATGACCCCTGACAATTCTCAGAGATCAGGCTATATAGATAGCTAGCTAGCTTAATCTTAAAAGATTAAGTAATTTATTCTATTTCTATTATAATACTATTCTCTATACTATTATAAATAATTCTTATTATTTATAGTTCTAAATATCTTGATAATTACTGCCTGCTAGAGCTCTAAAGAGTTATTATTAGCTAGCTAATAGTTATTTAATTTAGTAGTATCTATAGTTTAAATTATTTTCTATAGTAATTCTTAAAATATACAGGATTTAAAGTACTACTATCTCTTTATAGAATAACTAATAGTTATTTATCAAAAATATAGCTAGTCTATCTTAAAGATCTAGAGATCCTATATTTTTTAATTTACTTCTTTATATTAGAAAGATAACTAGTAATTCTAATAATAATAAAAAAGATATTTCTCTAATTACTAGTAGCTTGCTAGATAGTTATTAAAAAACTCTTTAAAATCTTTTTTTAAATAGTTAATCTACTAACTTTATATAGAATCTTGCTAATATATTTAAAACTATACTTTAAACTATATTACTAAATAGTATTATTTTTAGTCTTAAGCTTGTAGTATCTAAGCCTTTTAATAATAAGAGTCTATAAAAGTTTTAAAACTTTATTACTAATTTTAAGAATTGCTTTAAGAATAGAAGTAAACTACTATTATATTAATATAGAGAAAGTCTAATATATTATAAGCTATTTTTTAGATAAAATTAAGCTAGTATAGTAAGTAAAAACTTAAATAATATTAAATTCTATCTAGAATAAGCTTAAAAACTTTTTTTAAAACTATATTAATCCTAAATTAGATTATTATTAATAAGCTATTTATTAATTATTTAATAAATAGTAAAAGAACTAAAATCTTTAGAGCTAAAGTAGTTATTATCTTAAAATTTAGTAGTACTTTAATAAACTAGAATTTTATATTTAACTTTATAATAAAATACTTAATAAAGATCTTTAGAAGAAGCTTATCTATACTCTATAGATAGTCTATATACTATCTAATACTATTAAAATAAATATTTACTATTAAGCTATTTTTAATTAAGAGTATAATTAATATAAAAGTATTAACTATAGCTATAAAAATAACATGCTAAATTCTCTAATAAAATATAAGTAGAGTAAAAATAAGAAAAAGCCTAAAAATTAATCTATAGATAATTATTTCCTTACTAGTATATTCCTGCTAAAGTACTAGTAGACTATTAATAATTTTTAGAAAAAGAAAGAGAAGAAATATAAAAAATAAAAAAAATCTCTATTTTATTTATAATTAGTCTAACTATATAGCAAGAATATACTCTAAGTAGAAAAATAGTAAAGTACTAAATAAAGATATCTTTTATAATAAATAGAGATTATATATCTTAGAGATTCTAGTACTATACTAATCTAATAATTTAGATATCTTTCTAATTCTAGCTTAAGTTAAACTATTTATAGATAATAAGAAAATATCTATTAAAATATTATTAGACTTTAAAGTAAATAATAATTTTATCTTTTACTAGAAACTAGAGTAAAATAATATTAGTATAAAAAATAATTTTATACTATTACTAGTATATATTTAGTATAATAATAGGATTCTAGTATCTTATTATAGCAGGATAAGAGCAAGATTCTATATAACTAACTAAAATAATATAATCTAAAAATTTAATTTTAAATATTTTATAACTAACTTAGCTAGTATAGAGTATTAAGCTATTTTAAAATAGTAATAGCTAGTAATTATGAATACTAATCTTATATTTTTAGCAGGTATCTAGTAGTATTATAAAGAAATACTAGTAATTATTATTAAAAAGTCTAAATAATTTACTAAGACTATATAAAATATATTAATAATAATAGTTATATTCTACTTTAAAGCTAATAATAGCCTGCCAGAAATTCTCTAGTAGTATATAAAATAAGCTAATATATTTTTAAAAAGTAAAGCTGTAGAATTAGCTAGTAAGTAAATCTTTTATACTATTAAGATTATACTAAATAAGACTTTCTTATAAAGATCTTTATATAGTCTTCTATAGTATAAGCTGCAGATATTATATAAGTATATTAATAAAATATTAATATAAGAATAGATCTATCTTTTAAATAATATTACTAAAATATTAGTATTATTTAGTTAGAAATCTAACAGGTTCTTATAGCTATATATTAACTATTATAGCTTAAATACTATTATAAAAAAAATTAATATCTGCTATCTTAAATTAATAAGTTAATAAATTATCTTATTAGTACCAGGTATTTTACTAAGCTAAATTTTTATAATATCTATTATTAAATCTATATCTACTAGAGTAATAAGTAAAAGATAGTATTCTATATCTAGTATAGATATTTTAAATGTATAATAATATTTTTTAGACTATATAATATACTAGTAATATTTTAGTTCTATATTAATAATACTATATAAGGTATTCTAAATAAATTCTATATAATTTACTTAAATAATATTCTTATTTATTTATAAACTAAAAAGAAATATAAATAGTATATTAATAAAATTTTATTATATCTCTAGCAGGCTAATCTATATATAAAGCTATTTAAATATAGTTTTTATAAATAGAAGATATAGTTCCTTAGCTTTATTATTAATTATAATAGAGTTTAAGATAGATCTAGATTATATTTAAGACTATAAATAAATAACTAGTATTATACAGTTATTATAATATTTAAGTATTTCTGGATTTTATAGGCTATTTCAGGTACTTTATTTATTAGTATATTTATATTATAAGATCTCTATCTAATATACTAAGAGATATAGAGAGTAGCAAGAAAAAAGGCTAATTTACTCTATTAAATTAAGTATAGAAAGTCTTTATAAAGCTAAAAAAGATAATTACTAGTCTATTAATAATATACTATTTTAATTTATATAAGCTAGTTTAGATTATTATAAATACTTTAGGCTTTATAGTTATAGAAATACTGCTATAGACTATAAGTAAACTTAAAATTTTTTAATTGTAAGCTAACTAGTATCCAGTAATATTTTATTTATAAAAGCTATAGAATATAGAGTAATATTATTTAATATATAATTAGAAGCTATTAGCTATAATTAAATATTTTAAAATATAATAATACTATTTTAAAGAGTCTCTATATATGGTCTAAATATATTATAATTATAAGAATCTCCAGTACTTTTATAATAAAAATATAAAGAGATTAATATTATAGTAAGCCTGTTAGACAGAGCTTCTTATTATATATAACTTTATAATTAAATACTATTCTAGATATCTTAATCTAGTAGATATATTATTATACTAATAGAATTATAAGCCTGACTATATAGAAGAAGATATTAGTTTTTTATTTATATTTTAGAGAAAGCTAGAGGGCCTGTAGAGTAATTAGATTACTAGTAAAAAATAGTTAGCAGGAAATAATCTAATTATAGAAAAAAAAGATCTAGAACTTCTAACTTTAAAGTTACTAGTTATAAAGATAACTAGTATAGAGTCTATCTATAAAATATTATTATATTCTTTTTAAAATATAATTCTAAAAATTTAATAAAAGAATATTTTTATTAGCTATATATATAATAGCTGACTATCTAATCTAGAAAAGAAGAAGAGTAAGAAAATAAATAAAAATAAAAAAGCAGAGACTACTCTAGTAAATAAATAGTATAATAATAGTAGGTTACTATATTATAGTAAGACTATCTATATTTTTTTAAGTATTATATTAAGACAAGAGATTCTCAGAATATATTATAATAATTTATTTACTAGATATTTTAGCTAAAAAAAGATCTTAAATCTTATTAGATAAAAATTTTATTAAAATTATTAGCAGTCTAATATTAAAAAATATATTAAAGACTATCTAATCTGCTAGAAAATAAAGATATTAAAATAGTTATTATAGAGAAAGCTATCTCTATTTTTTATATTAAAGACTTTATAGCAAGATTTAACTATAAATTTTATTACTAGCTTACTACTATTAACTTGCTAGAGATATATCTATAATACTATTCTAGTTATTATTAATTATTATATTAAAGCAGTAAAATATCTTTTATATATTTATACTATTAATATTAAAGACCTGGCTAATCTCTTTATAATAGAAATTATATTTAAAATAGAAGTACTATAAAGTCTAGTTACTAATAAAGAATTACTATTTATAAGCTAATATTAAATATAGCTTTATTAAGATTTTTATATTAAGAGCTACTTAAGTACTGTCTTTTATCTATAGATAATTAGCTAGACTAAATACTAGAACTAGATACTTAAAATATATTTTTAAATCTATATTAATTTCTAGTAAACTAACTAGATTAACTAGCTATTAATAGCTAAGTTTACTTATAATAATATAAAAAATATATTTACTGGCTTCTTTTTATTTATAGTATAACAAGATATTAATCTATTAGTTTTTAAACTTAAAGCTATTAGATTAGAAATTATAAATAATTCTATTAAAATAAGACTTAAGAGTCTAGTAGAGATTAGAGCTTAGCTAGAGAATAATCTTTAGAAAATTATTAATAAGTAAGCAGAGTACTATAATAAAAAGTATATTTTAATAGTATTCTATATTAGTTAAGAAGTTCTGCTATTAATAAAGGATTTAAGATTATAACAGCTAAATAAAAAGCTTAATCTTAAGTATAATAGACTATTTTTAATTATTAAAGTTATTAATAAATAAATCTATTAGCTTAAGCTCCTAAAGATTTATAGCTAAATCTATTCTATTTTTTATATTTTAATATTAAAGTCTTACTATTAGTAATCTAGCAAGAAGCTATTAAAAAGCTAGCTAGTTATTATTAATAACTATAAAAAATAAAAAATAAAAGAGATTTTTAGTTATTAAATCTATTATAGCAAGTAGTAATATTTTATTAAATAGCTTAACTAGTCTAGCTATAAGAATTTATAAAAACTAGTTAAAAATCTTAAAAATACTTAGAAGACTATTAATAAGTATTTTAAAGCTAGTAGTCTATTACTGCTATCTAGCAGTATACTAGTATAGTTTTATTATTTAAAATAGAAATTATAGTCTTTTTATTCTATAAGATTTTTAATAATAGCTTTATATAAGCTATAATAAAACTCTTTCTCTTCTCTTACTAGATTTAAGATTTAATAGAATTATTCTAAAGCTATCTATAGCTTATCTATAATATTATAAATTAAATTAACTAGACTTAATAAATTATTTATATTTAACTATCTATAGCTAAAGCTATAATAATAATAGCCTGCTAGCAGATACTATAAATAAAAAAATATTATCTATTTCTTCTAAAAATTAGTCTAATTCTCTATCTTAGCTTTATTAAGTAGTAGCTTGAAGATATAATTCTAAATTTTATTAATAAAATAGAATAAGTTATAGTTTATATTTTATAATACTATAGCTATAGAATCTATCTTTCTTAAATATTATAGTATAGCTTTAATAGTAAAGATAAAATCTTTATTAGTTTAAATAGCTATAGATATTACCTCTATATTAACTAACTTATCTACTATCTTCTATATAAAAAAGAGTACCAGAAAACAGGTCTTTTTTATATATAAATAATATTTATAGAGACTATTAGTTAGATTTAAAATATACTTTAATAATCTTTTAATAAATCTTAAGCTCTTCTAAATAAATCTTTATTTAATATAGTAGAGATAGGGGTACTATTTTTATTAGTAATCTATAATTTTTCTGTCTACTTTCTAATAAATATTTATAGTATAGAAAAAGTAGCTGGTAAATCTATTAGTTATATTAGCTAACTTAGACTTAACAAAGAAGCTGCTTATAGCAGTATTAGGCTTAAAGAAAAGAATATAGAAATTATTAATAGTAGTAAGAGACTCAGGCTTAGGCTTAGACTTAGGCTTAGAGAGAGCCTATTTCTATTAATATAGTATTTTCCTAATAGCTTATTATAGGTAAAATTTATAATAGGACTAGTATATAAGATAACTAGTATTATTACTAGAAAAAAAAGAAAGAAGAAGATAAAGTTAAGCTATTATATTATTAGTATCTACTATTATAGTGCTAGCTTTTTAACTATTTATAAGAATATCTAGTATCTTTTTCTGGACTTTACAAGCTCTTTTTATAGTATTATAAGCTATAGTAGAACTAGCTCTTCTTTTAGATATTATTATATTTAATTAGTAGTATATTTTTATATATTTATTAGCTCTAGAACAGGTATCTTATATAAGTAATAAAAAAACTTTAAGATTTTAAAGTTTTTATAAAGCTATAAATCCTATAGTCTATAATAAAGTTTCTATATATTATTATCTAAATAATACTATTCTGCTTATAGTACTATATTAATTAAAGTCTTTATTAGCTATTTAAAGTACTTTATTCTAGCTGCTATAAATAATAATAATATAGTATTAATAGTATTATTCTTTTAAAGCAGTCTAGCATAATTAAGGATAATCACTAATTAGAGAGAAGAGTAAACTATCAGGGCAGATGCCTCAGGCATTAATAGCCTAATATCAGGCTGGTGGAGATAACCTTAAGAGATTACAAGAACCCCTGACAATCCTCAGGGGTCAGGCTATATAGATAACTAGCTAGCTTGATTGTAGAAAATTAAGTAATTTATCCTGTTCCTATTGCAATACTAATCTCCATACTATTATGAACAATCCCTATTATTTATAGTCCTAAGTATCTTGACAATTGCTGCCCGCCAGAGCCCTGAAGGGTTGCCGCCGGCCAGCCGACAGTCACCTGACTTGGCGGCGCCTACACAAAAATACCAATTTCTTTTTATATATTTAGCCTCTAATATATAGAATATTAATTATAATGAAAATTATAAATATAGTATAAAAATATAATTATTTATACAGTCGTTTAAAACAAGTTCTATAATTTATTTAGAATTTTTATTATAACCAATTATTTAATATAGAAAGGATAATAAAATAAGCTTAATATATATATAATTATTAAAGAAATAGTTTAGAACTAGTGCTTTAACTTATTTACTATTGAATTAATAATTAATAATTTTTATTTTGTACTATATTTCAATACCATACTTGACTAGGCTAGTCTCAGCACGCTGAGGTAAGCCAGGTCAGCTGAAAACATGCTGACTTGACCTGTATTCACAGACCTTGGCTCTCCAGCATGTGAAAGAAGCCACGATCTCCACAATTAGTAATACCAAACACACTGCTAGGCAGACTATAAAAGGTCCATATTCCGCCAGTCCAAGGCTCCTGATTGATCGACCTCAACCCAGTGCCGTCATGGTGTCTTGGTACCGCCGAAACCTACTGGGGCTCTGCCACCTAGCGACTGCGGCATTTGCAGCAAAGTCGGGGGCTGCCGCGAGGACCTGCGCGGGCAATACTTTTACTGAGCTCAAGTCTATCAAATATCGATATCCTGTCGGTGGAGGTGGCTCTTACAGAGGCTAGCTGGGATCCGGCAGATATCTTGAACGCCTACCCTGTGACGAGAAACGACACGGTGAAAGTGTGCCAGCTCACAGTCAACTATACCCACCCCGGTTGGCATGACGCAGTGACCGCTTGGGTCTCACTCCCTGTCGATTCGTGGAATGGCAGATTTGCCGGAATGGGCGGCGGGGGATGGGTTGGTGGCACACTCGGTGCCCTGAGCCAGGCTGTCTTCCACGGTTATGCGGCCGTTTCGACCGACGCTGGGCACGCGGAGACGGCGACGGTCGAGTCCTGGGCGCTGGCCGGTAAGGGTAACTTGAACTGGCCCAATTTGCAAGATTTCAGCGCTGTTGCCATTGACGAGGCGACGACGCTGGGGAAGATGGCGACGGAGATCTTCTACGGACAGCCTCCCAAGTATTCATACTGGAATGGCTGCTCCACCGGGGGCCGCCAGGGACACATGATGGCCCAGCGGTATCCGACTCAGTATGACGGTATCCTGGCGACGGCCCCTGCCATCAACTGGGACAAGTTTATCCCGTCCGAAATGTGGCCACAGATCGTGATGACGCAGCTCGGTAGGTCTTTCGGTGCGGGCGTTTATGATGCTGGGACGGGGTGACTGATGCTGACACTCATCGCTTCCAGATTACTACCCATCGGCATTCGAGCTGCAGGCTATCACTCAGCACGCCATCGATGCCTGCGATGAGCTCGACGGGGTGCGAGACGGCATTATTTCCGCGCCAGGTCTCTGCCAATTCGACCCCTTGACGGTGGTCGGTAAGACGGCGCAGTGTACCTCTCTGAATGCAGAAATTGAAATCTCTCAGAAGGCTGCAGAGCTTGTGTCTCGGGTTTGGGCCGGAGCAAAGGATACAAAAGGCTCATTCTTGTGGTACGGGCTCTCTCACGACACTCCTCTGGAAAGTCTGGCCGGAACAAACTGCACATTGCCCACAGAAACCCCCTGTGCGCCGGTGCCTTTCCAGATCTCCGCCGACTGGATGCGAATCTTCCTGTCGACAAATCCATCGCTAGATCTCTCGACAATCGACTATGCAGAATTCAGCCGGTTGTTTCGCGCATCCGTGAACCAATTCAGCTCCGTCATCGGCACCCGGGACCCTGACCTGACGGGGTTCAAGCAGGCCGGTGGAAAGATGATCGCCTGGCACGGAATGAAGGACGAGCTTATTACCTTCAACGGGACGGTCGACTATTACCGTCACGCGCTGGAAGTCGACCCTGAGCTTCACGACTACTATCGCCTCTTCCTCGCCCCGGGCGTGGAGCACTGCAGCGCTGGCATAGGCTGGTATCCAGGAAGCAGTTTCCAGGCTCTGGTGGACTGGGTGGAACTTGGGACGGTGCCGGATACGCTGCGCGCCATCGCGACGCCGGCTGCTACAGACAGCGCAAGCCCGCCGTTGCGGACGGCGGACTTGTGTGCTTATCCGAAAGTGCTGACTTATGTTGCGGGTGACTCCAACGTGGCATCTTCGTATACCTGTATTTAGATATCACTGGCTTGTGAGAGAGATACTGCATTACCTGCCTGTGATGCGCCGTCAAGCTCGTCAGGACCAGAAAGCACAAGGGGGTCCTCCTGTCCCTGTTATAATTTCCTTTTCTCCCCGCGTAAGGACCTAGCTACACGCATTACGTGAGGATAAATTCTGATGATGAGGGAGTACTGCAGGTTTCGGCCTTTTTAAGCGGTCGAAATTGGGTTGACAACAGCATATATTATCGGACTAGACCTACAATTGCTGTAAGCATTAATGCATAGTAGCGGTGTTATCATTCTCCATGGCATACATGGCCGCTTCATGCCAACTCCTGGGGGCCATAGCTACAGTTATTCCCACTACTCTGGCTTCTGCCCTACCACAGTCCCAAATCTGGTGTCGAGAACGCCACCGTCAGCAAAGTATCGGTCCAAATCGACTTGCATCTCCGACGCCTTCTGGGTAGCCCCAATACTGTCGGCCACTCGACCCGTTCTGATTAACACGAGGGGCATGATGGTCGAGAAGAACTGCCGCTGCCAGGCCTGTGCCCGCACTTTCAGGGCATCCCGCCCGGAGACGAGAAAAGAGCGGTAGACGATATTTTGAAGCCCGACCTCTTCATAAGCCCTGGACAGTGCAGCGGGTGCACATTTGCTCATCTTGTTCAGCTCAATAAGCTCCAACCATGACCGTGCACTATCTGCCACACGGGCATCATTGGCGGCGGCGGCCTCGACATGAGAAAAGTCGATTTCTACCCATTGCAGGTAGCCCCCGGGTTCTTGTCCGTAGCCAGTTAGACGCAAGGTCAATGTATCACACCTGGGAGTTTTTGCGGGGTACTCACTCAAGATTGTTAGCAGATTGGCCACGGCCTTCTGGAACTCGGATTCCGCAAAGGCAGTGACCAGAAGCCGAATATGTACCAGGTCATAGCGGTTCAGATGCTCCGCGGGAAACGGCTTGAACAAATCATGAACAGAGAACTTGATGCGCTCCCCAGGACGTGTCGGAGGGAACTGAGCCGCAGAGATGTCGAAGCCGTGGAAATGCCGCTCACATGTGCTGTCGATTTTATCTAGCACCGTTTGAGCATCCCAGAGCCATATCCTACAATGAACCTTTAGTTCCTCGCTGGACTACGATGGATATCATTATACCACCCCCACTTACCCAGTTCCTGTACCAACATCGGCGACAGCACCAAGTCTGTTCAAAGGGATTGATTTGTCAATCGGCCCGTCAGCAATGTCCAGGAGAAGTCTATGCTGCTCATTCAAGCTGTCCAGGTTAGTGCTTGCTGACAGAGGAGGGTGGGCGCGGGTGGATTTTACCGATGGGACTCGGCCTCATCCCGGCCCAAGGGGTACATTTCTGCGGTCTCGCTCATCATGATAACAGGGATAGAGACTTGTCATTGCAGATCCAGCAGTGGATGGTTCCAGTATTATATCAGCTCGCTGGGACCGGTGGCCAGTGGGATTCCTTTATCTCACACATATGACGTGTGATTTGGCCCCCAACAGCTGACGTGGTTCGAAGGCCGAGGGGCTCGGACCGTCAGATCCTTTACCTACAGATAAGCCGTGGCCTCGAGCCTAGGTACTCGGCCGCTGCCGGGTCCCGATCGTGGGTGGCCTGAAGCCAGCAGTCAGGGTTGGACTTTTCTGGCTCGGGAAAGGCTTCCGGCTCAATGACATCCCAACAGCAGTCTACATTAATCTAGCACTTGACAGTATTACGGTGCGAGCGCAGACTATGCTTGGGGGCCCCGTGCACTTTAGAACAGTCCCTCGTTGCGCATACAGATCATCATGAGGCTAATGCGTTTCCCCACGCATGAAGAAAGCGTCGACCATCGATGATTTGCATGAGGTATTCAGCAGCGAACAGAATTACTAAGTTATCCACACTCTCACAGGGCCTTCCTGCTGTGGAAGCTGCTGGGTTCGAGCTTCTGCACCATGAAGATCTGTTGACCCGGCCTTGCTCAGCGCTATGAGTAGATGGGGAGGGTTTTTTTACATATTGTTTGATAAGTTTCTAAGCAGCTGAATTGTTCCAAAGGGCCACCTGCTATGGGAGAAAGTTTGTCTCTTGCTGGGGATAGTTCAGTCGAGGCTGGGAAGCACCCATGTATCTCATGGTAGGTAGGAAGGCCCCGCTTGACGTGATAATACGACTGCAGTTATGGATGTAGAATATTTATAAATATCACTAGATCTTTCTTTGATCATTCTTATGTATATATAGCAACCTCTCAGAGTAACATCACATGTTATGATGGCTTCAGTAATACTAGGATTTGGGTTCTTGGCTGTGGAGGGCTTTCTCTCTCAAGCAGAGTTTAATACTGGTGAGTAAATAGGTGTAGTAGCTGAGGGCTTCAGAGTATGATTAAAGTAGTTGTCCCAGGTTCCTATGAGGCACCTGTATGTCCTGTTCGATTTTCTAATCATCGTTGGATAGAATAGCCCCCAAAAGATATATACCTGCATGGAATGGCTCTAATCTTAGTGCAGTATATCAATGTCAGACACAGGAACTAGCACTTAGGGATGTGGCATTTAGGGGCTGTGATGCAATAAATGCGGCTGTACTCGAGTCAGTTCATTGCAACCATGCGGTCATTGACATGAAGCACAGCCATGGTAGGGCTATCATCGAACACCGTCCCACCGGTGCCAATGGAATCCCAACCTTAGTTTAGGCGTCCCTCAACCACCAGGCCGACCTGCAGGGGCTTTGAATGGTCCATATCAGTTCTTAACTGCAGCAGTACGAGCAGGAATCAAGAGCTGAACCCGGAATCAAAGCCGGTGACGTGGTCAGCCTTAAGGCGTCCAACACGGGGCAGCCACCATGACATCCAGGCAGTTGATTCCTATCCTCTAGAGGCTTCCTAGGGCGTCCTGATCAACAACTGATGGATATATGAAGGATTGATTGTGGTTGGTTAGTTTTCTTTTCTTTCAAACTTCGTCTCAGCTCAGCCTTCATAACAGTACTCACCATGTATCGCGCCAATATCGAATTCCAAACCGCCGACGATGTCACCTTGCGCGGTTGGCTCTTCCGCCCGTCAACGGAGCCACCGGAAAAGAGGCTGCCGTGTCTTGTTATGTCTCATGGCTTCTCGGCCTTGAAAGAAATGGGACTGGTCTCGTTTGCGGAACACTTTGCTACACATTTGCCCATCAGTTGTCTTGTTTATGATAACCGAGGGTTTGGCGACAGTGACACAAAGGAAGGCCAGCCTCGACAGGAGATCCTCCCTTTCCAGCAGACGAGCGATCTATCAGACGCCATTACCTACGCGCAGTCTCGACCCGACATCGTCCCCGACCGCATTGGTGCCTGGGGAAGTTCTTTCAGTGGCGGCCATGCTCTGTTAGTGGGAGCGGTAGACCGGCGAGTGAAGGTGGTGCTATCTCATGCGCCTTTCACCGATGGCTGGGAGACTTTGAATCGACTTATCCGGCCGGATATGGTGGACACCGTCAACCAAGCATTCCAAGACGGTGTGAACTTCTTTGCAAGCGCAGTGGTCGGGATGATATTCTGACGTTGTTAGACCGGCTGGCTCGTGCTGCAGGGAAACCGGCTGCAATGATGGCCGTCGTCGAAAAGGATCCTCTGAAGCCATCCGCCCTTCCCACACCGGACAGCTATGAATTCTTCACTTCATGGGAAGCGAAGTCTCAATGGAAGAACGAGGTCACAATGAAAAGGTATGTACCTGCTATTCCTTGACATAAGCCTAACACCAACATGCAATCAGCCTCGAAGCCACTCGCTCATACAACCCTGCTGCATATATCCACCATATCTCACCAACCCCGCTCCTGATGACGGTGGCAGATCATGATGTAGTGGTCCCGACGGATATTGCTCTGCAGGCATATTCCCGGGCCCTAGAGCCAAAGAAACTGTCTCTCGTCCCGGGAGGCCATTTCGATGGTTATACCGGCAAGGGCTTCGAGCACACTGTATCAGTCCAAGCAGCGTTTCTGAAGGACCATTTGCTTGGATAATCTCTTCCTGTTGGATATTTCTTCACATTGTTTGTAATGGAGACTGTTTTACAATGGGCGAGATATACCATGGGATTATTCTAGACGGCACAGTGCAACAGATGTTGGAGTATTGTATTGCAAAAGCCCCTTTAAAACCTATAACAGAAGAACCCCGGCAACGGTATGAATCTCTTCCCTTGACTACTGCCGCACTATCATGGTATCGTTCTTCTAGCAGGCTGTCAGAGAAACTGTACAGCCGGAGATTCGGCGTCGTGTATGGCCCTGAGGCCAGTGAAGCCCGAACTACGGTTGCTATCTCCAGATTCAGTCAAGTGGATAGGACATATGATAACCTTGAACCACGCGTCTTCAGTCCAGAAAATATCAGTGGCGTCGGGGCTAGACAGCGCATCCTGGAGATTGCTGGGGACGAGCCTGACGATAATGTGGCCTGCCGGGGTGCTCAACTTTGGGTCGCGCTTCGAGGTGGCGGGTCCCGGCAATGTCAGATATCCGTTTGCGGCGCAATGCAGCTTAACAACGGAATGGCGGGTTATGAAGCCAGGAAGCTGTTCCCTGCAGCATACATTGCTTGACCAGGCGTTCCATGAATGCTAGAAGTGGAACTGGAGCAGGCAAGAGTGTCATTCTCGTCGTCCAGTTGTCATTACTGTGACCCCTTCATTAATGGCTTAATTGAAAACCAGCCATCCCCTGTCCTCAAGCTCCTGGTCCATCCCGAACCACTGAGCTCCATCACTGTTAAAAGAAGCCCCAGTGGAGGATCGTACTGGTGATGGATCGAGGCTTCAGTTGATGATCCAAGCCGTTGATAGCCTCACGGACGCTTGATACCTAGATGCAGAGTTTTATGGCAATTGATACACATATTTTAAACTTTCTATGATACTTAAGCCTAGGTTATACCTTTCTATTTAGTTATTTGCTTTATACCTTTAGCCTAGTATCCTCGACTATACGCTGGGATGTGTAATTTTTAGAGGACAACTGTAGATTA
The DNA here is from genome assembly GCA_025688805.1 of Aspergillus egyptiacus. Lineage (NCBI taxonomy): Eukaryota > Fungi > Ascomycota > Eurotiomycetes > Eurotiales > Aspergillaceae > Aspergillus > Aspergillus egyptiacus. The sequence goes on along the minus strand of MU628482.1, from coordinate 79,719 downwards.
CTGTGTGTAGAAGTCAATTTATCTGGTCAAGAGTCGTACTTGTTTTCGTTGTTCTCTCTTAAAAGGCGTGTATCTATCTATCTACAGAAGCTCCTGGTCCTGCTCCTCAGCATCCCTGGACGGGGCCTTTTCGCATATCCACCATCCGGAGAGGGGCTGGATGGTGTCGAGTCGAGCGTCCTGGCCTGCGGTGCCGTCCAACTTCCCCCCAGTGGACAGGACTTGGATGCCGACCAGACCAGCCAGCATGACCGTTTCAAACTCCCTCCCATTGTCATTCACCGTCACTGGAACCGAGGCCAGGCCCGGGGGAATATCCTGTGTTTCGACCTTCCGGGACAAGACGTCATCCAGTCCCAATTCGGTGTTGCGGGCCATGAACCCAGAGGAGGAGACTGGATGAATTGGTTCAGTTCGATTAAGCAACTTCCCCTCTGCATCCCAAAACGCAAAGGCCGAGACCCAGCCGGATAGATAGTCGGGTCCACTGCCACCGGAGATTCGGTGTGCGCATTTGCTCCAGAAACTCAGCACCTCGGGCGACTCGGGCCGGTCAAAGGGCAGGACAAAGTGATTCAGAATCGGCCGGAGCAGCTGGGCAAATCGGGCGGGTTCGTCCCCAAGCTGTTGCAACTTGTCGAGCTTTGCCACGATGCGTGCCCAATCTCCGCGGTCCCCCAGCAGGGTGACGGACGGAATGCCACACAAGAGATAGACCTTGTAGGAGAAGTATTTCTGCAGAACACCCATCATCAGGATCGCGGCAACGGCCTTGTCGGATTTGGTGGTCGTGCTAAAGTCCGGCATGATCCAGTCGCGGAGGTCCTTGTCGACGACATTCTCGTCAATGAGCCCGGCCATTCGCTCGGCAATGCCGCCGAAGTCATTGTATTCCTTCTCGCCCGGATTTATGTAGAGAGCTCCTTTTTGCCCTGGTGGGACACAAAGGCCGATCGCAGTTCTTCGGCATGGGCATTGACGAAGAAACTCAGCTGGGTCAAGATCGTGAACCACACATCCTCCGGTCGGATGATCAAGCGGTGATGATGGCTGTAAGCGTGGACGACGGCCCAAATGAAGCCATGCTCCGACGGGGAGACAAGGGACGTGCCAAAGAGACTGGGTGGAAACGAGCTCTGTATCATTTGTCGAAGGGGCTCGGCCTCGCTCGGGGATGACTGTTTGAGCAACTCCTCGGCTGACGAGACATTCGGTCTTCTCCATTCCTCCGAAGGGTGAGCGGCCGTGTTGAGAGTGACGGGCATCTTGTCAGATGCTTAGGATGCAACTCTTCAGTGTGGTACCTTAGTGAATGGTGTGATGGCTTGGAGAAGGAGCGTGGTTATATGTGAGAATGGAATAATAAAGACTTCGTTGATATTTCAGTGCGAGGTAGAGATCAAGGTAGAGAGGAAGGTGGTTGTTGGCAGTTGGATGAGAAAGAGGAGCAGGTTGTCACATACCTATAAAGACCCTGCAGTAGTTCCTGCCTCACCATTCGCCCTCCGGTCAGTGCCACAGTTTAGGCATCCAAGCTCCATGCTCCATGCTGCTGCCGGTGCCTAAGTACCTAGTAGCTGTCTGACTCAACCAGCTGCGGTGGCCCATCGTGGGTACAGGCAGCACTGCACCGCCACCTTCAGCTGGGAGATCGTCGGTCCCTCCATTGAGTTCCTAGAGTGGAGAGCGTACGGTAAGAGTGGAACCTCTCAGGGCGAACAAGATTATAAATATGATTATTAGAGAGCCGCTATCTAGATTTGACCAGGTAACCCCTTCCCAAACACACCCTCACTTGATAAAGTCAAACAGTATTCAAGATCCACGGCCAGCCCCAGTTAATTCAATCCCAAGAAAAACGGGAGAAAAGAAGCCGAACCGAGTTGGATCGCCAGCGGCACAATGGCCACCGTCGCCGTCGAGTATTCCCCTGGTTTGATCGTCCATCCCCACGGGGCACCGACGGCGAAGTAAATCATCACTGTGACAGTTAGGAAGGTCACCATCAATGGAAGTAAAGGAGAGTAAACATACTCCCTGCAATCAGGGCACAAATCAGCCACGTCCACTTGAACTTCCGGACCATCTTATCCATGCCGATATAGAACCCCGTCGGCCCCATCTCCTTCGCCGTCGACGCCCACTCCAGGTTGATACTGAGCGCATGGCAGAGAATCGCCTTGGCGCAGTTTAAACTGATCCCGCCAAAGTAGATGATCAGGAACGGCAGCCACTGGACCGCCTGCAGGAGGGCGGTCCAGAAGGTTGCTTCCTTGAGCTTATGACGCGCCATGCTGAATGCGACCGAGGCGAAGCCGTTAAACACGACGACCAGGCTGACCCAGATGCCCCAGCTGGGAAGGTAGATGTGGTCGATCGACGAGCTGAACAGGCCGACGAGGATGTAGTTGACCGTGGCGTAGAGCAAGCCGGAGCCAATGGCGTAGTCTACTGCCATCAGTCCAAGGAACAGAGTAGGGGACATAGAAAAGACTGGGAGAGGTCCCACAGGTGAAGATGTACGCGACGATGGTCACTTTACTGGTCACAGGCATATTGCTCCAGAGAAAGCGAAGGAACAACCGCGTCACTGGGCCGCGGTAGGGCCATTGATAACTATAGACAACCGGATCAGTCGACGGAGGGCGGACCAGGGGAGCCTGGGATGAACGCACAGTGGATGAAAGACCAACTCATTACACCCGTACGCATACTTCTCCCACCGCATCAACTCATCATACAGCGTCAGAGAGACCCCCTCCTTGAACTCCCCGTGGTGGTAGGTCGCCAGGCGGACCACCATCCCCTGCATCTGCAACCGCAGACTGAGATCAAAGTCCTCCGAGACGTGGCTGTCGGACCACCATTTCGTTTGCCCGTCCGAGGGATCGGTGAATTGGATGCTTTGCAGCGCGCGCCAGCGGAGGAAGGCATTGTGCCCGACAAAGGGGGAGACGTCGCCGGAGCCGACGCCGTACTTGATGGCCGTGTAGACGACGTTGGTGAAGTAGGTAACTGAGACTGGGTTAGGCCGTGCGACTATAGAATCAGGGTCCATGCTCACTGCCGTTCTCGAACAGGTTGTGCGCCACCTGCATGACTCCGGATCCGTCCTGGAGGATGGCGACTTCGGGGCTCTCGCGCATCTCCAACGCTCCGTATAACAAACAGTCCACGGGGATGCGTGTGTCACAGTCAATCCTGTTCATGTCAGCCTTCCCTGTCCAGGCAGATAGACCGGGACAGACGTACAGAAGGATCAGGTCGCCGATCCGGATATTTCCCTCCGCCCCTGGACAGTGTCAGTTCTCGGTCATTGGCGAGTGCGTCGAGATATAGGCCGAGCTCATACAGGTCTTTCCTTCATCAGCCGACAGCACATTCTCTAGCGCCTGCTGATACAACCGATCGTCATCCTCAATCGTCAGCTCGTCGACCGTACAGCCCCTCTGCGTGATCTCCACCTGCATCAACTGCGCCAATTCATCCTCCACTCGCAGTGAAAACGCAAGGCCGTAGTTCATATTGCTAGCCTTTTTGAATTTCCCCTTCCGCTCAAACCCGATGCGATTCGCCAGGGCCTGAGGTCCGGAGACCCCGTCGCTATTTGGCTCTTCCTCCGCATCCGAAGGCGCCGGTGCAGCTGGAGCCGGCGTGGATGCGCGGAACCAGCTCAGGGCCGACCGCTGTTGATCCGGACTAGTAGCCAGTTTCCGATTTGGAGGACGCGCCGTGAACCCGATGCCGTTCTCGCGGTAGTATTGCTTTCGCGCCTCCGCGAGTTCGGGCTGGATGACTTGCATGCCGTCGTCGTTGATGAACACGGCCGCGGAGCCGCCCTGTTCTTCGTAGTGTTGGACCGCAGCGAGGACACTGATCATGGTCGGGACGATGACACTAACCGGGTCAGCTACTGGTGGCCTTACTCATTCGAGAGACTGCATGTGGATTACCCCTTGAGGCCCTCTTTGTAGACGGGCATCTGAATGGTGATGTGAGGAAGCTGGTAGTCGCGATGGGCTTTAGGGTTTGGTTTGATGGCTATCGGACTCCGTTGGAACTGGTTCTCTGCCATGTCAAGGAGGAGACCACGCACCGGAATGGAACTTGGAGTTCTTGAGGACAAAGCCCGCCGGGAGAAGCAGTTGAAAGACACTGGTCACCAGAACAATAAAGAAGAACTGCAGGCCCCGTCTTCAGCGAGACTTCCGCACGGCACAGACCCCTAGGGCTGTGTAAAGGACGGGCTGGACGGGTGAGACTTACCAGCGAGAACAGACAGAGAGGAGGGATTGTAATGACCTGGCACCTTTTCGTGAGCCCGAGGATTCCAGTCCATGAACAGACATCCGCACCAAGGCAAATCGGACATAGTTCCCATCCCAGCTGTATTCGTGAAGCAACTGCGCCCAGTCAACCAAGAACTGCACCCAATTCGGGAGCCCAGGGGAAGTTCCTACCTTCGCAACCCCAAGAGCCTGCGTAATGATAACAAGCATGATGGCCAGGCCGACTTTCACCGCATGCATCTTACAAGCCGGCCTCGGGGCGACACTCTTCTCCAGATCCGGCTCCTCGTCCTCGTCGCCGCGCTCCTCCAACGCAACAGCCCGACTATAAATCACCTGCTTCTCATCCAGCGCTCCTCGAACCGTCCCCGTGGAAGTCGTATTGCTCCTCGGGGTAAACTGCCCCTGCATCACCGACGCGCGACTCAAAGGCGTTGAACGCCCAGAAAGCCGGCGGCCCGTGAAACTCGACAGTCTATTGTCTTTCCCCGACAACTGCATCTCGACATCAAATGCGACATCGAGAATGGAGGACGGGTCATGGCACCAGACGAGGAGCACCCGTTCTTCGAGCACGATGCATGCGCGTGAGAAGTGCGGTAGGCTTGCTTCCACGTGGTCCAGCGAGGCGACAATGGGGATGCGTGTGCTGGTGGACTCGACCAGGAAACTCCTCTGTCCCGGAGCAATGGACGCAGCTACGGCGGCTGTGATGCCGGACGAGATCGAGACGATCGCGTTTTCGTTGAGTCGAAGGACGGCTTTGCGTAGCGCCGGCGCGACGTCCGCGGGGGAGAACGTGTATCCAGTATCCGGAAGATTCACGGCGACACCAGTGAAGGACCATTCGGAGGAGCCGCCAGAGGAGACGGCATGGGCTTCGTCGAACCAGCCGAGTAGCGTTGCCCGGCGTGCGAGATATCTCGGCATCTACAGATGATCAGCGTCACACCGTCTTGGATGGAGTTGGGAAGGACCATACCATGAGCCCATTTGCATCCCCATTGTCGGTCATAGTGGGCAATTGCGAGATGGATGGAAGCGAGGTGGCCCGTGAAGAGGGCTGGGTATTGCTGCGTAGACGCGCAGGCCCTGGATGCTGGAGGACTTCCGGCGAAAGGGAGCGCACAGTCTCCGCCGTCTGGGAATTGGGAGATGGGGACCGCAACACGGAGACAGTTGGGTCCTCCATCACGAATTCAACTGTCTATCAGTCCAACTGCGCATATGAAAGAGAACAACTGGAATGTTGGAGAATGAGGGTCAGGCGCTTTGGGGGCGTCTCTCTAAATAACCGCCGAGAACGGAGATAAAGCGCAGCAACAATGAGCTGGTCTATTATGAACGCTCTCAGCTGGCATTAGGGTACGCTGAACAGTATGCAAAATAGGCGAGCTCGGTCAAGCGTAAAACAACAGATAGAGGAGAAAAGGCCTGGAACGTGCCCGTGGCCACGTAGTGACCAGTCGAACCGAGCTATCCACTACTAGTACCTCTAAAGAAAGATAGTGACTACACTACGGAGTACTTGATTGTTGGATACGAAGGTCCAAGGTCGAGATAGCGGTTCTGATCCCCGGTGTACTCTGCCATGCTATGAACGCACTCCGCTTATTCTTACCCGGTGAAGCATCGGCCAGCCCGGCGACACCCCTGCCAACAAAGGATTTAGCGCGGACCTAATGGCAAAAATGCACCTATTGGATACGGGGCACAGGGTGTAGATATGGGCGATGGTTTCGATTGGGCGTAGAGTGATATAGCTACAGCGAACGGTTCGGCCGGTAGGCAGGGGTTTGGCTATCCAGGGCTGCGATACGCTGTACCTGCCCATCCCGGTCAATACTAGGATTGAAAGGTTCTTGAAAGGAACCGGATCTTTCCTGACAGATAGCAGATCTGCCATGAGGGTTACCAAGTAAGTTACTACCGAGCCAGCTCGCAAGCACCCTGTTGCCACATGCGCACCGACTTCACCACCATCCCCCGTGTCTCTGGCTCTCCCCAGCTCGACAGCCAGGTGGAATTGGCCAGCCAGAAGTCTCGCATCGGCGTCATTCTATCGTCCCTCCATGGTTTATTGCCTACTCCGTCCCTGCAGCCAGAGGTTAGCGATGCCATCCGTCCTCACCAATCGCGCAGGGAACTTTACGGGAAATAGCCATTCGTCGCTCCCACTGCAACGTTTAAGATCAAATAAAACGGCTGATCAAACGGTGTGTTGCGCCTGCCCGTGTGAGACCAAGGATCCGCCGGCGCCGCCCCATTGACATTCTCACCGGCGAACTCGCCATAGATCCACATGTTCTTATTCTTCGTGAAGTCAAAGTAGAGCACCTGCCGGAGACGACCGTCCAGCCAGGTAAACAGGTAGTCCTCGGACCATTCCAGGCCAAAGGTGTGGAAGCCATCGGAGAACTTGGTCCGTTGCGCGCCCCATTCGCCCTGGCTGAGTCGGTATGCATCGTTCGAGTAGGTGGTGCCCCAGTGCATGGCGCTGCCAATGATGTTATTGCCGAGGGGATAGGATTCGGCGTCGTTCCCGCGGCTCTCAGCGATATCAATCTCCCCACTGGCGGGCCATTCACCATAGGTGGACTCCTGGGGCATCATCCTATCCACAGATTCAGGTCAGTCACCCGGCCGGACGGTCAGTGCAAGAGGGACAGACCAAATGGCCGGCCAGAGCCAGTCTCCACGGGGCAGTTTGGCCACGACCTCGACTCGACCGTACCGGATCGTTTTCTTTCCGAAGGTCGTGAGACGCGCAGACCGAACGGGGTTAATGATTTGGCCGGTGGTAACGTTGCTGCGGACAGCGCAGCGGGAGATGCTCGCGAGATCGGAGACGCGCTGGTCTTTCGAGGTGCAGGTTCCGTCGCGGGTCAGGTTCAGGACATATCTACGCAGAATCTGTCAGCTGCGGGCGACATAAGGACCGGACTCCAGCGAAGAAGAGGGTGATATACCCATCCATGAGCTGGGCCGGAGTGATGTCGGTGGTGTCAACAGTCAGGGTCGGGACGATGTGAAGACCTTCCGAGTCGACGTAGGAATTCTGCGGATCATCCGTCGCCCAGTCAAAGGCACCGGTCCTGAAGATCCATATTAGCGAGTTTACTTGTCTACCTAGGGAACTCTCTATCTACCCGTATCCATTCAGTTGCACTTCGTGACTCCAGACGTTGCCATCCAGCGTCGCAAAGTCCTCGTCCAGGACTAAGCAGTACTGGAAGAGACCTAGTCAGACTTAATAGACCCTTTCATCGGAAGACACTGACCTGATGTCTCGGCACACTCGCAACAGCATCGTAGCAGAGGAAAGCGGAGATCCCTGGCGACGAGTGAGCAGACGACGGACGTTATGGATCCGCGAAGTGGTATATACCCAAGGCAGCGACAACACAAGAGTAGAAGATAATGCGGTCCCAGTCCAAAGTCCTCTTTCCGGTATTCAACCAGGGCTTGTCGAATCTATCGCAGAAGGATCAGTGTGCCTCTTCACCCACAAGTAAACACAAGTGCAACTTACTGTCCAACCAGTCGGGAACTCTGGAATCGTCGTCTCGGGCGCGGGGTACCAATAGAGCCTGACTCAGTAAGCAAGATACTATGAGAGTCCAAGTGAGGAAGCCAACCTTGGTGTTCGGAAGACGGTATGGATTGCGGCTCTCTGGAGTGGATGGAGGGGATGGAAGTCGCCGCAGGATTGATCTGATACCCAGAAGAGGCGCGGCTCTCTGGATGCTCCATGGCAGTGTCCCCTGCTTACAATGCGCAAGCTCTTAGGTACTTGGAATGGTGTAAAAGACAGCCTGGTTGTTCTGCACTGAGGTCTCCATGATCAGCCACGTTTAAAAGTATATCGCAGATAGGCCAAAACCACCCAAAATCGACCTTTCCTCCAACCCAGATAACCGGCTCGAATTCAGAGACTGGTCTAGACCAGGGGCTAATGCAGGAGGCGAAAATAAGATAGACCGTACTGGAGCCGGCAGGCTTGAGCACCCCTGCTCGACCCTCCCGAGCCAACTGTAGCCAAAATAGCCGACTGGCCAGCACACAGCGTGAACCTGATTGCTTCCGCTGCCCTGACAGGGATGTCCATTGCGGCTTATCTAGGCGACCATGCTGTGGCTTTTGGGTCGTTCTCCTGCCCTTCGGCTCTCGGTATCCAGATACACTAGACTGTACCCAGCCTTCATTGCGAGCACCGAGGGAGTCAACGATCCTAAACCCATTGGCAAATCACAATTCGAGACGAGCAAGCAGATGTGTATCTTTGTGCATCTTTAGCACATGTGCGACCTGACCGTGGGCTATTATGATATGCTCCGCTCCTCCGGTGAACAATCTATCAAACCCTATTCGACGGCGATCCCAGCTCCTGGTATACGAAGAACGACCCATTCAGTGCCCGCATGCACGGACAACGGGTTCGGACCCTGCTGCTGCCAATTTGGCCACCGCGGTAGCGGCACCAAACCACTGCGGCTCTGGCTGTCAATCCTTCGACGGCACCTGTGGCGTCTCCTTCACCTACACCTGATCGAACCTCGGCTCCTAGTCGGAGAGCACCCAGGCCCGGACGCTGAGCACGCCCATCCTCGTCCCTGCAACACAGGTGATAGATGCCTTGTCGCCTGCAGCAGCTGGCGGTTTACCTTAAGCGGGGGTGGAGTACGGCACTCGATGCTTCTGCGGAGCGGCGATCGAGAATGATGGCCAGCCTATCACATCCGGCTGGGACTACCCCTGCGACGGGGCCCGTATCAAACCTGCAGCGGGGTCAACGCACTGAGCCTCTACACTGTCGTTCCGGTGTGGCAGAGTATTGGATGCTATTCGGACACCACCCTCCAGTGCACACTGGTCATATCATACAACGTCCCCGGGAACTCAGTGGAGCGGTGCGGGTACATGTACGCAGGGATGGAATTCGGCACGCAGCTTTTCTGTCGGAATACGATCGACAATGGAGCGATGCTGTCTTCAGCCTGTGGGACTTCTTGTCCGGGGATGCGGCCGAGATCTGTGACGGTCAAGTGCGCTGAGTATGTAGCAGCCTTTTGGTATTTAGGGCGAGCGTTAGGCCACAGCCCTGAGTTTGGCGGCCTTCTTACGGTCAATTAATCTCAGGCAAAGGAATCGTATACCAGGGCAGCGGGTAATTGGACTGGTCCTGGTTACTGTAGGGCCCCTGGGGCCATTTCGTCTATGACTACTGACATAGTCTTCGTGTTATCCACTTCGTAATCGAATCCTGGTTCTCATGGCCGACTACCTTGCTTGTTTGTAGTAAGCAGACACTTCACATTTCACTCTACTACCGCCGCTTCGGGGAGTCTCTAGCCTTGGTAGATCGATTACATGACCCAAAGGATTTCAGGCGCACCTCAAGCGGCGTCTCTGTCAGAGTGCATAAACGAAAGTCAACGTCGTGCGAGAATCCTGCCCTCCCTAAAACTGCTGATCAAACCCGGGCTCCGTCGCTGAAAGCCACGGCAGAACAGAGCAATCTGTCAAAGGAAGGGACTTCGCATTAGACTCTGTTGATGTCAACAGCATTAATTATTGATTGCATTTATCTAAGGCGACAGCTGGTGCATACCCTTCACTATCCACCAAGCGTGTCTGGATAAGTCATGCCATGTCACTAGCGAAGAGCCATGCCTACCATTCTGTACAAGTGCTGATACCACATACCATACCAGCATACCCCCGTCCTACTTATCTCAAGCTAAGCCGTAATACTCCTTACTAGCAGGAGAGGTATAGTACGCCTCCCTCATCGGACCTTCAAACATGCTGCGGATCTCATCCAGAGAGTAACCCGCATTGATGGCCAGTTGGAGCATGATCCTTGCCTGCGGTCCTCCAAGGTAGGCCGCGTAGATCCTATATTGCAGTCAGTCATTGAACAGCACCAGAGTTCTTCCCTGGGTAAGGAGAACACATACACAGACTCGGGGTACAGATCCGGCGCCCCAGTGCCCATGATCATCCGTTGAACCGCGACGGTTGGGATCCCCTTCGCGTAAAGCTCCTCCGCCGCGTCTCTAGCATCCGGGCTCAGCGATGCGGCGCCGGGAGCCATGACGACCAGGCCCCTGCGGTATGTCAGCAAGCGTAACTTAAATGCTCATATCTAACGTGGGCAAACATACTTAGCACCGTTCGCAACAGCAGCATACATCAGGGAGGCATCGAAGCCCTCTGCATACAACATCAGTACATGCTCTTCGTTAGTAAGAGATCTTAGTTGACGTACGATGTCCATAGAGAACAACGACAGAAGGAAGTTCCTCTGTACAGGAAACGTCAAAGTGCGGGCGTCCGGTGGGAAGTGCAGGGCCGAAGAAGTAGTACGGATGGCCTCCGAGGAACGCGCCGAGCTTTCCTTGTTCCATGGACAGGAACGTATCCGGGGCGTTGCCGTGCGCTTTGGTGGAGTAGTAGATTGACGTGATTCTGCGTAGCACATTAGTAAAAGTCGTGCTAGGTTCAGGCGTACGGCAGTCATACCTATCGTTGAAGGCAATAAGTCCACCCCGGTCCCGCGAAGCCGGCGAGACGGCCGCGGTAACCGCCTGGAAGAAGTTCGAGCGCCCATCAGGCGAGATATAGCTATCCGGCCGCATGGCCCCGGTAGCAACATAGGGCTTGGAGCAGTTGAAGGTCAGATCAACGCCGAAGGCCTGTCTGTCGTATCAGTAGCTGCTCTGGATTCCCAACCAACACAGCAGTAAACTACGGGAAGGGTACTCACCGTCTCTTCCAGCGTATTCGTACCATGGAACATAATCGCCCCAGCGATATCCGAGTCCGCACTACAGAGCAACTTATTCAAGTGCTGGGTGATATTGAGGTACAAGGAGGAGTTCAGGCCCGAGCTGCCCCCGGAAACGGGGAACTCAATGACCGCGATCTGCGCGACATCGAGCACCTCGGGAACGGTCTCGATCATGTCGTAGGGAGACGGACCATCGCCAGCGCCGTAGTGGATGTTATCGAGACGGGAGTAGTTGGAAGCAGAGAGGATGGTACCTCCCGCAGAGCAGAGGAGGACCTTAGGGAGGGTCTCGTTGCGGGAGATCCATTCGAGGCCAGAGGCAGCTGTGGAAACGCCCAGGGAGAGGGCCGCTAGGGTTACAGAGGTGAATCGCATCTTGGCCAGGATTGAACTCGGGGTCTCTGTCGGAGATGCACAGTCTCAGGTGAGTATTCCATTCCTTTATATAACTGAGGGCTACCACGGCATCGTGCTGCGATATCGGTCGGAGATTGGGATCATCTCCAACACTTGGCGCTCCATCACTGTTATCTGTTGGTGGGTCTCTATCTCCAAGGGGCAGGTATAGAGTAGGGCTCTTATCTTTTGTTTACCCCAACTGCGCCACTGTTATTTTGGAGCGGCTCATTCTCCGATGCGGAGGGTCGACTGTGCCTTAGTTATCGGTGAATGACCTCACTCTTGAAGGGGCGAGACTCAGGATGGAGGATTGACACCAAGGCGTGACAGGACAATGTGGATGTGGACTGACAATTCATGATTCTTCAACAGGGAATGGCATATAGCACTGGTCCGGTACAGCTCTACCGCACCAGGCCCGGCCGCCTATCATTCATAATTGTCTTCAGACACAGTAAGATGACCAAGGCCATGTAGCGACGTTCTAGTCGGATCGATTCCAATGTCCCGCGTGGAAGGATCTGATCCGTGCTTCCGGTCTGAGTTGTGGGCCTCTCTGTCGTCGACGAGCGTCCTGTGTCCGGACCGTGCTCGTGAGTCGGACGTCTCTGCTCGGCAGAGCGTGCCTTTTCACAGCGGTAGAAGATGCCATATATCGCCGTCACAATACCAACGACCCACCAAGCGAAGAGAATCGGCAGCGCACGATGTAGCTGATTATTGCACCCGTCACTCCAGATCTGGCCCAGCACCTGGTAGGCTTCATAGGCCGGTAGAGCATATCCCAGACGGTAGAACGCCGGACTCAATTCCAGAGGGCTGACCGTGGAGGATATGTTCATAATCGCCCAAGTCAGAACGCAAAACGGCATGAACTTGATTGGCACGAATGCGCTGAGAGTATCGAAGACCAAGGAGTTGATGTGCATGAAGAGCCAAAGTATTATCCAGCTCAGGACGAACTGGTTGGCGTTGACATTCCAGGACTCTTTGAATCCCCAGATATACCCTGTCATGCATAGTGATCCGACCAAGGTGAAGGTTATTGACGCGGAGAGGCGGATCAACACGTTGGATACCCAGCTGAAAGTGGTAAAAATTTTGAATTCCTCCGATATGGCATTCAATGCCATGGCGAAGAAAAACTGCATGATAACGGGCAGGACAATCGACGCGGTGTTGTATAGCACTCTGCTGCCTTGCATAGTAGGCTTGATATTAATTTCAGTCGCATGGATTGGATCGAGCAAGACCGGGAACTCTAGGTCGTCGAGTTTCACAACGCTCGAGGCATTGTTCGCGTAGTACATTGACCGCGTTGCTTGTATCAAGGCAATAATGTTGGCGTATACTGCACTCTGAGCGAACGCTGGATAGCGAGCTCCATTCCACACGTATCCCAGTGTATCCGGAGCCCGTTGCCCATTCACCAACGCTGCAGCCAAGTCGTCAGAAGCACCGGGCACTGCATATACAGCGCCCCAGTAGTCACCGTCACACACAGCCTCCTTCACATCCATTGGCGTGGGGTACTCCTCCGGCAACGATGGTTGAATGCTGGGAAAGCTGTTTCCGCCGAGAAGGCGATATGCATCCATCACAGACCTGCCAATGACACCGCCGTCATAATCCACATACAGGACATTGAGATTGTGGATGCGCTCCGACGACCGAAACTGCGTCCCGTAGAGGTAGGAAAGATTCCCAAGGGAGAGGAGCTGGAGGGAGACGAAGCTGGCTATGATCGTGATCAGGAAGCGTATCCTATTCTTCTGCCGTGGAGGCGACGGGGATTTTGGTCGTCCGCCCATTGCGATCAATATCGGGCGACGAAAGGGAAAACAGAAAATTCTGTTACGCCATTTATCTTGCAGCGGATGCAGGTCGTACTTAAGGGTCAGATGCAGTCTGTGGAACCAAAATACAACCATTTTAGTCCTCGCGACGTATACCAAAGGCTTGTTTCAGACCCGAGCTGACGTCGGATTCTCACCAGTCCGCGGAGCCGAGGAGGCCGAGTAGCAGGTTGAGGCCATAACGTGGTTCCTCGAGTCTTACAATGACCGTCAGCATTTGTACTCTGGACCGATGTCAGCTTATGTCCGATAAGATGCTTTCAGCCGATGAGTCAGACTATCCAAGTCCGAAGGCTTACCTTGCCACGTTTCTGTACTCCCTGGCATCGGGATCGCATCATCTTGCATGCAGTCAAGATCCGGGTGATGAAGTTTAACTCCGACAGCCCAGAGAACACGGGCCCAGTGTTTCATGAACTCTGTCAGAGTTTGTAGGAGGGTCTTGAAGATAAAAGACGAGGAACGTCTCTCATAATGTTTCCGGAGAAATTGTCCTGGGGTTTGTGCGACTGAATGGGAGCCACTCACGCTCTGGCCTACAGATATATATTTATTGTTGTCCTCGGAGTATCTTATGCGGTGTCTATCGGGCGTCGGGAATGTTATGTACCGGTAAGTACCCAGCGAGCTACTGTCCGATGATATAGTCAGTATGGCTGCCCACTGTAATAGAGAGACCGCAAACAAGAGCGAGCGCAGTTGTTCAGTCCTTCAGCGTCTGATTCTATTCTCTTGACGAGCTTTACAGTGGTGGCCTGAGGCATTAACACCCAAGTCAAAGCCAAGCCGCCCTAGGCTGAACTGGGACTAGTTCAAGCCACCCGGAATAAAGCCCGGATCAAATGTTTAGCCGCCAACTTCTCGAGTCTCAACAGCTTCATCTCACTGTCTCTGTCCTGTTTTCTACTCAGCCGGCAGGGATTAGCCAACGTCGCCCCTCGTCTCTCTCATCTTCTTTCCCAGTCTCTTGTGGTGTTGGACCGAAGGGAAAATGCAATGGAACTCCTCAGCCAAACTTGTCCGACACGGGGAGGGTTGATTGGTCGATACACGCCGATCAGAGGAAGTCCGACTTGCAGTTGCCAAATGAACACCGCGATGCCGGATCCACCAAGAGCACGAGGCTTGCAGTGGCTGCGCTGGCTGGCGTGCTTCTGTCACTACCAATCTTGCCGGCTCCCCACGGCCGGGGGTGGGGCATAGATCCATCCAATCCAACGCCAGCAATACTCAGGACAAGGTCCCTTGTTGTCGACCCTTGCGGCCCTTGCGTGCTTTAAATACCCGGCTTCGTCCTGATTGTCGGAGGTTACCGAGATGCTTCTGCGGCCGTCGCTCTGAATTTGCGGTCTTCTGACAGACCCTGTGCCGATTCAATTCTCTGTCTCCGACCATGGATGTTGAACAGTCTGCTGGCGGCCACCCCACGGCGCCTCATGATAAGACCTCTGATGGCCATTCCATTTCGGAGTCTCGGTCGGCCCACCTGGGCGACAGTGACCTCCTGGCGGGCGAGAAACTGGACGCGGTGCTGACAGCCAAGATGGCTTTGGTGAACGACGTGCGTGCATGAACAGGTTGGCAGGATCGAGCCTTTAATCGGCCTGGTACAACCCTGGCGAAAGCTGGATAATCCGAGCTGGAAAATTGTATGCTAACTGTGTTTCGCCGACCATAGGCGATTGATGAGATCGGTTTCACCCCCCACCAGTCGAAGCTCTTCTGCCTCAATGGCTTCGGATACGCCGTCGACTCGCTCATCTTGCTCCTGCAATCCATCGTCGCCACCCAGGCCACCCTCGAGTTCAAGCCCAGCTTTGACACGGGCTTGACGATCGCCGTCTACGTGGGAATGCTAGTCGGCGCCCTTTTCTGGGGCTTCTCCGCCGATGTCATCGGTCGTCGCTTCGCGTTCAACGTCTCGCTGTTCATCTCCGCCGTATTCACGATCGTCGCCGGCGCGTCGCCGAACTGGGTCGTCCTGGGACTGTTTACCTGCCTGAGTGCCTTCGGTGCCGGGGGAAATCTGGTCCTGGACACGGCGGTCTTTCTGGAGTACCTGCCTAGCCAGCACGCGTGGTTGGTGACTCTGATGGCCGCCTGGTGGGGTAAGGTGACTCCCCTCCTTAACGGCTTTGTCGGGTACTAATTCACACAGGTGTCGGTCAACTGATCGCAGGGCTGTTTGCCTGGGCATTCATGCCAAACTACTCCTGCTCCGACGCTGCCAGCTGCACCTACGATAACAACAAAGGCTGGCGCTACGTCTGGTACACGTCGGGAGCCCTTGTCTTTGTGCTATCCATCCTACGTATCACTGTGGTCCGACTGGAAGAGACGCCGAAATTCCTGGTCTCCGAGGGGCAGGACGAAAAGGTCGTTGCTGTGCTGCATAAAATCGCAGCCAAGTACCAACGGCCCTGCAGCCTTACCGTCGAACAACTCACTGCACTGGGCGAAACTCGAACGCGCCATGCCACCGGTGTGCGCCGATCCTTCCAGTTGATTTCGCTGCAGGAACTGGCCGAGCATCTTCGCGGCCTCTACGCCACCCGCAAGATGGCTTTGTCCACCACCCTCATCTGGTTCTCGTGGTTGCTGGTCGGACTCGCCTATCCGCTGTTCAACGTCTTCCTGCCCAGCTACCTCGCCTCCCGTGGCGCCGAATTCGGCGAGGACAGCCCGTACATCACTTGGCGAAACTACGCACTCACCAACGCCTGCGGTATTTTCGGTCCCGTCCTGGCGGGATTCCTGTGTCGAACGCGGTGGTGCTGGGGACGCCGCGGAACCATGGTCGTCGGCGCGCTTGTGACCATGGTCTTCTTCTTTTCGTACACGAAGATTCGCACCGCAGATCAGAATGTTGCCTTTACCTGCATCATCAACTTCTGCCTGAACATCTACTACGGTACACTTTATGCTTATACACCCGAGGTATGTTGTGTCCATGGGGTTTGTGTGATCTGTATTGACGACCCAGGTCCTTCCGTCCGCCCATCGGGGCACAGGCAACGGTATCGCCATCGGACTGAACCGGATCATGGGAATTGTGAGTGCGGTTGTTGGTCGAGAAGCGGACGTACGTATCGTCCCATCTTCTGGCTATCTTATTTCTGACCAATGCAGACGAGCACCTCCGTGCCGCTCTATATTTGTGCCGCGCTTTACATTGTCATGGCGATCGTGGCAGCGATTTTCCCCTTCGAACCCCTTGGTCGACGCAGCAGTTAGGCGCGACCGTCTCGAAGGCCGTTCCAGCGGATTATGGGCTTGAGACTCCCCAGAAACTGAGGAGTTCACGGATTCCTGCGGAGGGCTTGTGCGTGATACCTCCGAAGGCAGCTGGCGGACTTGCCGTTGCGGCCCAGCTTGATTATGTTATGCCGTATCATCTTGTTACCCCGAAGCGACATATTGAGTGCCGTAGAACGATTGTCTAATTGCCCGTGCGATTTCGTCGATCCGGATTCAGTCTATAGCTGTCCAGGAGGGCTTTGATCTGTCGAAGCCACTCAACGCATTTCCTGACGCGTCTCGTAAAGATCGTAGTAGCAGCTTGCGTCTCCCTGGGTTTACCTTTGTGCACAAGTCGTCACTGTCTGCTACATGGAGGTGTATACCCATGCGGGTGAGCGTAGTAAGATACTACCTAGCGTAGTTGGGTCCTATTCTCGATATTGATGGCCTCGTTGTATACACAACGAACAGCCCAAGGAAGTAAGGTAAGGCAGGACAGATACTGACCAGAATTGCAGGATATATATCCCCGCTGAATGCCTTCAAGCGAGGATATCCTTATACTGAGGAACATCAACGGTTCGCAGCCGAACATGTCTCATCGACGATCAGTCTTCAACGAGATTTGAACAATAGATACTGGCAGCATGGGTTGAATAAGGGGATTGACAAGATCCTCTCAAGCTGATCAATGTCCATGGCAATCGGCCCCAGAGGATAGCGAATACCGACATCATTTGCTCAACATAACCACTTTGGTACAGATCCCTTGTACTCAATCGGCTGCATTAGCTCTGCTGACTGGTAAGCCAGAGTAGATCCTGTCAAAAATGCAGCAGACTTGTTATGGAGCGCAGGCTCGTCCCCAGTCAGCTCGGACAACAATCTGAAGTTCTCCGAGGATGCCACTTTTGAGGTTAGCATGTGAAGACCTTGATTTCAGACAGAGTAAGCTGAATGATAGGCACTGGTAGTCGAAGTATGTCCCTGTGCGATTCACCGACGCCGATGTCTACAATATTTTGCAATTATTGAGTCCCGAGCCTGACTCCCAATGCATACCCACGCTCACAAAGACCGTCAGGCCAAAACGATTGAGGCAATCGAGCCATGATTACCATGGACGGCTCTCTTAACCATACAGCCGGTGCTGGGGTCATTCTCTGCCGCTTCTTATTTTTCTCCGTGCCTTTGTGGGATGGGAAGGAGGCTGGGGACAAACCTACTAATTAGTATCGAGACTAAATCTTGAACAACTCACTAGTCTCCACAATGGTTCAGCCCCGACGGTGCAATCACACCCTCCAGCTTTCCCCGGGGCCACTCTTCCTAAGCCAGTTCAGGAATTAGCGGCTGCCTTGGGCTTTCTGTCTCCGGGTCGCCTCCCGCCCTTTTTTGTTGTTGATTCCCACCGGCCTCCGCTTAGCAGGGGCGTCAAGTCCCTCCCCAATTCATTCGCCCACAACACCGGGGTATGAGCAGGGTTGTCCGTCGAGATGGAGAACGATGGCAGTGAGAAGCAGCGAACAACACGCATCCGAACAGGGGACTTTGAGGAACCTTTTGCCCAGGAAGCGAACAATCGCCGGCAGCAGGGACAGCCTCTGCGCCTGATACCGCCATTGCAACCGATAGTATCCAAGCACAAGGCCCGGCAAAACTCCTGGAATTGGCGCCCCCAGTCTAAGATTACCGACGATGAGAAGGCCGAAGTGCACCAAGTGGTATATGTCAGTCGAATCAACCGACCCTTAACGACTACGAGGAACTCACAGGTTTAAAGGACCTCCCAACCGCGCCTCTCAGTATTCAATTTGCGAGCAGACGCGCGCCGATTGGAAGCCGGAGTCCACTGTTATTCCTGACCACCAGGGCCGAGTCGTCCTCGTCCCACGCTGGGGACACACGATGGCTGTAAGTGGACACGGTTGGCCTCCATTCGTCGCTGACATGCTTACCCCGCTAGGCATATCCAGCACACCGGGATCCGGTTTGAAACGTTCGTGGTAAGTGTGGGGTTGGCCTGAGAAACAATAGTGGACTAACAGAACTGCAGGAACGCGCCCTTGCAGCGGCCGATCTTCCGTCTGAAACCCGCGAGGGAATCAGAGATTGGCTATCCGGTCTGCAAACCGCGTTGGAGTCTAATGTTTCTAATGGGATGACTTTCCCAGCCACCGTCAAGGGAAGTATGTTTGCGGATGCGGATGGATGTGAAAAGTCCATGGCCGACCACTCCTGCCTTTTCCTCGCCCTGCCATACTTCCTGCTCAGTGATGGCAAGTATCCCAACAGGGATAGTCAGTCCCATCCAGTCCGAGCCCTGGTTGAGAGATTGTACAGCAATGAATCGCCTTTTTCTCGGGAGTTCCGCCAAGCGGTGAATCAGTTGGACCGTACGGCAACGAAGAAGATTCTATACGTCCCGCAGATTTGGTGCCTTCTCATTGGAAATGGTATGTTTCGTGCCTTCCTTTTAATGTGAAGCGCGGGTTGTTGACATGTGAAGACTATATTGTAACGTGCGCCCCATCCCAACTGCATACTCGGCCCACCAGCTATATTGCCACTGTTCCAGGCGACGAACATCCGGCAACCGTCCGGCTGAAGCTACGCTGGGGTCTTGTTTTCTGTATCCGAGCGGAGGAATGCAAGTCTTGGTTTGTATGTTGGAGCTTCCGCATCGCCGAGGAAAGGCGCCGGGCTTTGGATGGCGCTGACGTTGATAGGACTTCCTTCTTCGAATCCACCATATATACTCGAAAGTCCTGCGCACCCATGTTGACCCCGAACGATGCACGTATCTGTGGGGAGGCAAGAAGATTGACTCATCCGACTGGAGCTCAATATTGCGGGATAATGACGGGGTTGGTTCCGTGTTTGATATCCAAGTCCTGCTTCCGAATGATGACAGCCAGTGGGCGAGCGGTACACGGCGCGAAATTCCGAAACTTTATCTTGATATATCATCCACAACCGTGGATAAGGTCAACGCTTGGGATGTCCATCCGAAAACCCTAGAGGCGTTCGATGTGTTTCGCTCTGACCGCGTCCGGAATGTACGTATTGCACTCCTCCGTAGTCGGGCTTTCGCTGACCCGCCTAGCAATACGACCGTGAATATCAGCTGAACGGGCCTGTGTCTCTGGCCCTGATGGATACCATGGAGAATCACGCTGAAATTCGGAATCTGGTGGATTGGGATAGTCGCCGCTCCGACCTGCATCAGAAGGGCTATTTACAGAGGAAAAACGGACGATCCTCGACAGAAGACAGAACTTACGCTGAGTCAGACTTGGAAAGTTCGTCCTTTTCCATGACAGATCAACGCAACCACGCCCCTCCAGCAGTACTAGTCTATGATCAGGGCCTCAACAGTGACGATGGTTGGTATGGACAGAGTTGCCCTTGGCCGGGATGCCATGACGGATACAGAAGACAGAGACGGAAGGATATCCAGAAGAATGCTTTTTGGGCTCCTGTGGGTGTGACACCAGTTGAGATTATCCAGCAGGGTTATCGAGGTAAGAAATCCCGTTATACTTCCTCCAGCCTCTGGATTCTGAACGCGCCCAGGCTATCTCACATGGCGTATCTACTCGGAGGGCAAGCCTGAGCATGAGAAGGCGCCGGAAAAGGCACGCGGGCCGCAGACGGCAAGCCACGAACTTGGTGCTCTGGCTGTTGACACCTCTCCCTGGGCCTATATGCACAAATCTCTAAGCACCAAGGCGGTCTATGTTGAACATATTTCCGTACCATCACTTAAGATTGCGGAAATAATGACCGAACTACGATCCGCGGGATGTAACGAACTAGTGACACTCGGCAGGGACACCACCGAACTCATAGAGCACTTTGTGCCATCCAGTATTTATCCAGACGTCAAGGGTAAAGCGTTCGGTGCGTTATACAATATCCTCAAGGTATGCACGCAGGAATATCAGGAGACTTGACATCGAACTAAACCGTCGTGCAGAGATGCCAAAACCTCGATCGGCAGGCCCTCAAAAAGCATGGTGTTGTCCAAGCCTCCAAACAAATGCAGAAAATGCTCCAGGTTTCGCATTCCATCCGGCAGGGGATTTTCGGTCGACAGGATGAGGTGTACATCCTGAACTCTCTGGTCATTGCGTTCGAACGCTTGGTTCTTTGGTTGATCGATTTCGACACCAACATGCTGCTGCCCCGGATCTTGTCGCGGCCAATGGATGAGGATACGGAGACGGAATCAGACTCGATGGATAATCTAGACGACGCGCTGGACTCCATTATGGGAGGCGATCCGGCGGCCGCAAGTGATGTACAGAATCCAGATCCACCTGGGACGGCCACCAAAAGCCAACCGGAGAAAGACACCAAAGGCCAGATCCCTCAGGACCGCCCTCAGCGCTCTTGGAAAAGGGCCGTGGGTGACTTGCACGACATAACAAAATCGCTCCAGCGTGCTAAGGTGGAAATCCTGAGATTATTCGAGGAGCAAATACCGTTGGACCTGGACGCCTATTCTACAGTGAACCCTGGCGGGATCCTGGCGTCAATTGTGGGCTCGCTCGCTCACGGGGACAGTGATCTGCCGCTGCCGCTGAGCCGAGACAACGCACACCTTTCGTCCATATTCAGCAATTCCGGGAGAGTGTCTTCACAATCAGTAGTCCAGATGAATATCGCCGAGCTGTATCAGGAATACTGTTCCAGACTGGTATGCTGTCGCTATCCTGCATCGGAGTCCCCTTTAACGAAGCTGACATTGTGGCCAGAGACTTGCTGTTCGCGAAAAGCCAACTCGCGACCTACTCGATGACCTGGACCTTCTCGAAGAGGAACTGGACAGCATCATCCAAGTCACCGAAAGCCAACAGACGGTGATGAGGGACTTTATCAGCCACAGTTGGCACCGCCTGCCCACCCAGTATGATTGGGTTGATGACCTCAACGGTAGCTATCGGATGCTCGAGAAGAACATCAGCTTGTACCGAGATCTTAAGACCCAGATCGCGAAACTGCGAAAGCAAGTAGGTGCAATCTTCTCAGTTCTTAATGGAAGCTGCTGACCCTTGCAGGTGACTCTCCAGATTGAATTCAAACAGGACAACCATGGCAAAGCTATTCTAGTCTTCACCACGATGACGGCCATTTTCCTTCCGCTGTCATTCGTGACCAGCTACTTTGGCATGAATGCCTCTGATATCCGTGACATGGCACATGGTCAATGGATCTACTGGGCGGTTTCCATTCCGGTGACTGTCTGCGTGGTCGGGTTCTGTATGCTGGTGGCGTATCAGGGGCACCGGGTTCAGGAATACTTTCGGTGAGCTGGTTTGGCGTCTTCACCAGCCTTCTGTCCTTTCTGACGACAACCGATGGATCCGGATTAGACTCAACTTAGCATACCTACGTTCTCGGACACGACATGAATGACCCCGGGTTGGTGCAGTAGATGTTGTATGTTGATTTATAAGCCTGAGTGGGTGAATGACCCCGGGTTGGTGCAGTAGATGTTGTATGTTGATTTATAAGCATGAGTGGGTGAGGTTCAGACAGAACTCTGTGAGATCAAAGAATCCCAGATGACGATGATGATGCCATTCATCACGAACAGACGGTTTCTTGGATTTGTCAGCACCCCGCAGATCACGCACTGGCAGTCTCCAGCTGCAGCTTCATCTAGATATAACTTCCCATCGTACCCCGTTTCCCCCAATGCAAAAACCACTGCTAGTGATCCTGTAAAGATGTCACCCCCCAGCGGCCCCGTCACTGTAAGCCTCCGGTTCCTCGATCCACCCAAGGACGGGTCCATCCCACACGCCGTGGTCCCGCCGACGGGCCCGCCACAAGAGAACTACGACGCCATCGAGCACCAGGTCCAACTCACCGACATCCGCGGCCACGAAGTCTCCTACAATCTGGACAAAGACGCCTTCCAAGTGGTGCAAAATGTCCCATCTTCCATGACCCACTCGATGTGGGACGATGACGCAACGGTGAAAACGACCTTCTACGCCGAGGTGGAATCCCTCCTCCTGCAGCACGTCCCCGGCGCACACAAAGTCGTCTTCTTCGACCACACCATCCGCAAACACAACCCGTCCGCCGACCGGCAGCCGGTCGTCTTCGCACACATAGACCAGACCCCGCGGGCGGCGGAGCTCCGCGTGCGCCAATCGATCACGGACCCCGCCGAGGCAGAGAAACTCCTTCAAGGCCGATACAGAATCATCAACGTGTGGCGGCCGCTGAACGGCAAAGTCGAGTCGATGCCGCTGGCGTTCGCGTCCGCGTCGTCTGTCGCAGCGGAAGACCTGAGCACCATTGAGCGGCGGTACGAACATTACACGGGGGAGACGATGGGGGTGAAGTACAATGCGAATCAGCAGTGGTTCTATTGGTCTGGGGTTGATGACGACGAGCGGATCCTGATTAAATGTGCGGATAGTAGTGAGCAGGAGGGGGTTGCGAAGAGAGTACCGCATTCGGCGTTTGTAGACCCGAGGGAGACCAGCGGGTCGAAGCCCAGGGAGAGTATCGAGGTTAGGGCTTTGGTGTTTGGGTAGTGTGCTGGTCTTGGGGAGGATGATTTGATGATGTTAGGGTAGTGGGAATGCTTAGAGTAGTATAGCTATGAGCGGTCGCCGAGGAATAGGATATTTCAACAGTGCTTGAGTCATGAATATCTAGTCACTCCCGGGGTCTTAGTTAATTGAGGCTGGGCGTACAGACATGTTGCTGCTGCGGAAGTGATATGGGCAATGGTTACAACATCTAGCATAGAATGAGACGTATGCAGAGGGATCATCTTGCAGCCTCGAAGAGGAGCATATAACTGAGGCTTTGAGCGTCAAGGATTGATTCATAGTTGGCAATAACGTGCTGCCAGCCTTGCCACAAGAACCCGGCTTGAAATGCATAAACAGAAACATCCAGCAGCCTACGAAGCCGCTCCGCAGAGTCCTAGAGCAAAACTCACAACTTCTGACCAGCAGTCCCTGGGATAACCGCGGCAACCTGTCCCGATCCCAGCGCCTCAATCGCCTCATACGGCAGAGAATCCGGCGTAAGGGTCCCCTCCTCAACCGTGTTGGTCGAACCACCCAGATCCACGTCGTCGACAACCGCATAGCCGGTGTAGTCCGAGTAATCAAAGAAGATGGCCCTCTCCGGACAGTTCTCAAACGCGGAGCTCTGGATCAGCACCTGAGCATCCATGCGACAGTTCACCCCGCTATCAATCAAGCTATCCCAGTAGTTGTTGATGATATGCACCGTGCCGAAGCGGATCAGCGGCGCGCGACTGAAGACATTGTACCAGTGGTTATTGGCATATGTGACGTGGAGGGCGCCCAGGTCTTCGTCCTCGTTGTTGTCGGAGTGGCCGATCAGGGATCCTTTCCACTGCTCACTGTTAGCCTTGGAATCTGGGATGGAGGGTATGGACACACATGGTCATGGAAGTAAGTGTTGGATACGGTCACCCACTCAGCACCATGGGTGATATCGAGCAGGCCATCGAGGTCATCTTTGCCGCCGTCGAGGTCTCCAGAGAGATCGCAGTGGTCGACCCAGACGTTGAACGACTCGTCAATGCCGATTGCATCGCCGTTGTCGGCATCCACCTGGCTGATCTTCAGATTCCGCATGATGACATTGTTCACCTGGCGGATGTAGAATCCGACGCCGGTGATGGCTATCCCAGTTAGCCCTATGTTATCCTATTCAAAGAATCACTGAGCATGGAAGGAACAACAAAAGAGGACGTACAGCTACCCGATTCACCAAAAATGGTCTTATCCGAAGCAACACGAACCCTCGCATTGCCGGAAATCGAACCCGACACGATAATCGTCAAGGGCTCCTCGCTCTCAGCAGCCTCGGTGAGACTGTCGAGGTCAGAAACCGTGACGGTGTCACCGGCCGCACCACCGGTGGTTCCGCCGTTCTCCGTGCAGTATCCGATGGGACAGCTCTCTGCGGCCTGGCGACGGGTTAACTCGCGGCTGCTGAGCGGTTTGGCAGGCGAGGCCGTTGCCCAGGCGGCGAAGAGGACGAGTGCAGTGAATCTCATCTTGAAAAAGTGGACGGGATATCAGGCTCAGTTGAATTCTCAGTGTCCGATTCAGATATGACTAGAGAGAATGTCTTTGTGTTGTTCTGAAGGGCTATCCCCTCCGTGATGGGCAGCCGCTTATATAGCTATTCTCCTCTATAAACCTGCGAGCATCAACATATTCTGCAGAAAAGAACTATATGAAACTCCAAGACAATTTCCCCAGGCCAAGCCATGCACCCCGTGTTTCCCCTCCAATGGCGTGGCGCTTGCAATGCAGATCGCACGGACGTTTTCCAGTCAAACCTCCGGATTCATTGCGGATGACTGCCGAGAACTAGTGATGGAGATCCCGTTGGAGCGAAAAGAAGTTCCGTTGTTTCGCACATAGAGAGATGGTCCTGACGATTGTCGGGT
The DNA here is from genome assembly GCA_025688805.1 of Aspergillus egyptiacus. NCBI lineage: Eukaryota > Fungi > Ascomycota > Eurotiomycetes > Eurotiales > Aspergillaceae > Aspergillus > Aspergillus egyptiacus. Next base: position 54,678 of record MU628482.1, on the reverse strand, counting down.
TCCTGGGAGCTCCCTAATTTGGATAGTTTATTGGTGGAGTGTTTTATATGGCTCGAGTCTGAAGAATACAGGGTTCGTCAGGGGGCAGTGCTGGACGACCCCTGGGGTTCTACATGTTCGTGGTATGATTCGTGGATAAACATTCCATCATGGAACAATCGATGTCGATGGATATACTCTCCAATGTTCAGACCTTGCTAAAGACTGTCCAATATAATGTGTATACTTATGGTAGCTTTAGGACACTGAATATTATCTTCACTGGTACAATACCCTTTCAGAGCCCGGATTTGGATTCCCCGAATAACAAGGGAAGGGATGTTATATTTGCGCCAGTCTCATTGAAAGGACGCTCAGGCATGGTGTCGTCTCCGGAGCTGGAAGGCTGTGATATCTGAGATTTAAGCCCACATTGGAGTAAGGAATAGCCCTAACCATCGACATTGATCCATCCTTCTTTTGCCATTGGATGATTCCCAGCTACGTATCGTATATCTGACCTGTCCTTGTCGTCATACTTACGGGCCGAACTAGGGACTGTCAGAGACTAAGGTAGTGGAATGTCATCAGGGCCAGTTCGGACCATCCCATTGTTTTTGAGAACTACGGTTGACTACCCATTCTCAATCCACCGAGCGATACATTCCTCTTGTACGTGTCAGGTGCGATGGCGAGATGCTCGAGATTGGGAAATATTTTTTCAGGTATGCCGTGTTATGGCCTGTTCTGTTTGCTCCAGCCCAGATGTATCATGGCGTGCTTCCTCCGATGAGTGTTACAGGTCTTTGAGTCTACCTGCCTCTGATATGATATACAATTGCTTGTTTATTTCATCACACTGTAATGCAGCTCATGTTCAATGTGATATCAAATCTCCTCTCATTTGTTCCATACCTTCAGCTATACTAGATCCTGTTTCTCTGCTACATGTTTAGGTCTAGATAGTCAGTTCTGAGTCCTATTTTCCAGTATCAGCACTCCATGGCCGAGTATTTATTCAGTAGGTTATATGAAACAATCTGAAGTTGTTCAATAGTTTAGGCCAATCCTCTACTGACATTTCGGGCCGGCCCGCGGACAATTCTAGTGCTGCGTTGTAACCAAGACCTCATGAGATCCGTTCGTATGAAGCTCAGGAATCCTAGGAAAAGATTATGAAGAAGTGTATCAGCTATTAGTCGCTAGACCATGGACGCAGAGCAAGGTGATTCCGTAGTATCAGGTGTCGAGCTTGCATTAACTCCGTCAACCAGATGTTTCGAAGGCAGTCCACGCATTAAGAATCTGACGAGACCAAATCTGAACCGTCTCACATCTGATGGACGATAGCCATGTCAGATAAAGCAGTAGCGGGGCCTAGTAAGAGACAGTGCACATACCCTCCAATCCTGAACATCCCTGGAAGGTGCTGGCCTTCTTGAGCAAAGTTGAAAGACCAGACAGAGCCCGTAGTTAGCGCCGGCGTTTGCCGTCTTACTGAAACCAATTCTGTCTGATTCTCACCACAGGAAGGTGCCTATTCGTTGGCAACTGAGATATAGATAGAATCCTGCAAAGAATCCCCGATTAGCTGCACCGCGAGGCTCGTGTGCTAGACACCTAGAGCTCGCCATCGACTGGTCAGACTTGAGATGCATTACCGGATTTTTATGGAATCATCGTCTTGGAAAAGCGTGGACACGGACCAGATGCATCTCACCCGCATTCCCGGCCTGTCAACGACTGCACGTGTTACCTTTCTGGGTTGCCATCTCATCTGACTACGAACGGCCCTTGGTGCAGCGTGCGGGGAGGGTGATCTCCTAGCAATGGACTGACCTCGTGCATGATATCCAGGGTTTGCGTTGATGAGGTGCTAATCGACTGGCATAGGCAGGATCCTGGTTCTGCCCAACCCTCTGACTGGTGCGGCGCGTCGTCCTCCAATTTGGCTGCAGCTGACTGTTAACAACTGCTTGAAAGCTGACTCAATTGAAATCGGTACAGGGGGTATTAATGTTTGCTTCGTGCGGTCTGGATCCGTGCTTGATACCACTTTATCGGTTGTGTTTACTTATAACCTGAGCTATATGATGATTTTAATCTTGCGATTTTGCTGGTTACAGATATTTCTGTGCTGAGTCCCTAACCACTATTACCGGGTCATGCACGAGTGCATGCAGGAAATCTTTCAGTGCGCAATCTAACTGCCGAAGCTTATTCCAGCACCTTTGGAGCTACCTTCGAATTAGTTAGCCAACTGTCATATTCACCTGAAATGGGAACCCCTCTGGCACACAGAGATGCCGTCGAGCCGCTGTCAGCTCTCCAATTACACCACCATCAGACAAACACTCCATCTCGGCCACCGGAGTTGGTTTCAGGCTGCCGTACGACAGTGTCAGACGTCCGAGAAACCCGGCAATGTTTGTCAGTCTGATTGGCGTCCTCATTCTCCGGATTGGGTTCGTCAAAGCATAGGATATGGTCTGGACAGATCGAATCCTGAAGCCCAGGCTGGGGTATTGTCCTGGCGACGCAGAAGCTATCTCCGGTGGGCCGATAGGATAGAGCTCTGGGAACCCTCGTCCCAAGTATATAAGAGCTCTCGACGCTGGAGCAAAAATGTTAACTTTTGTCAACTCACTTGATCCCAGGTCATATTGTACTCACGTCCCGCCACTCAGTCTTTGATATCATGGCGACCATCCTTCATGATACCGCGCTTGCAGCGCTGGCTGACGGGGATACGATATATCTCTACCTCCAATTGTCCAATGGGTCGCTGTGCGAGGCGGTCCTGCGGCCCGGAGAGACTCAGACGGCATTTGCCATATCCTGTCTGAACGCCGCCGAGATCAAACTCTACACGCCGCTGGCAGCGGTCTTTGGAAGGAAGAATGAGCGGGTAGACTCCATATCAGCCATCTCTCCATGATATCCTCTTCACTGACACTCATTTTTACTACCGTAGTACCTCTTCTACATCGACACCTACGGCCTCCTCAGCAATGCGGTCTACCAAAACGGCCAGTGGACCAAAGGCTACGTCCGTAACTGGTCGATCACGCCCGCCCATTATTTGAAGCTCGCAGCGAACCGCCCATCCGACTACGAGGACAAAATCTACGTCTTCTACCAGACCACGAACACCAGCGGTGCCGTCCGCCAGATCACCGGGTACGCCAACAGCTGGACACCGGACTACCGCGACTTTGGCGTCAACATTCTCACAGGGACGGGCCTTGCCGCCGTCAAAGCCGAGACGGGCATTGACATCTCCACCGGCACGGGGAGCTTAGACAAGCCGCCGGTGCTCTTCTTCCAGCAGACGAATCTGCAGCTCGCCTGGTTGCAGGAAACAGGTAGCCACCTTTACCCGGTGCGTCATAAGAATACCGCATACTGACCGTCTTTGAATAGCTTCCCGCATGCTCTCCGAAGTCGATATAAAAGCGTCACCGCATACGCCTCTCGCCGCCGTAGACGCAAAGGAAACCAACCTCCGAGACGTGTACCTATTCTACACGTCCAACACCAACGAGATCGAGCGGCTCGCATTCAACAGCAAATGCCAGGACCTCGCGCCGACCGAAATGACCGCCACCACACCAAAGGGCAACCTAGCCACGGTGGTCACAAGGACAACAACCCAGAGCACGGAAGTCGAGGAGGTGATTGTCTTCTATCAGCTGCCTAATCCGCCGGCCATTCAGCAGTATGTTGCGGACAGCTATCGCAGCGATACCTGCATCTGCCGTGCACGCTACACGGTGAGCAGGATTGGGGATATGACGGGGCTTTCGAAGCCGAGGGTGGACCATGTGGAGATGGGTTTCGAGTAGGCAGTCAACAATGCGTTGTAAATGGCTTGGGTTTTAGTCGTGGTGGTTTTCGGACTCCTGTTTGTTTTCGGGATAGCTGTGCTGGTATTCAACATACCGGTTTGATATGAGACGAACTATGATTCGTGTGCATCATTGCGGAAGCCATAATAAACTCCTCTGAGTGCTCTGTTGGAGTTAGGGGTTATATGATGCTGCAGGTGGGAAATCAGTTGGGATGATAGTAGTAGGTTGTTATACTCAGTGTTAATAGCGTCAGGATTGTCATGGCACTGCAGGCATAATAATGAATGGTCCATATCCTTGGCAAGTGGCCTGACAATGTTCAGGTTAGCCGGGTGCAATGCAGTCGTGGCCTGATATACAGATACGAGAATTAGAGAGGAGATTTAGGGATCTTAGTAAGGCTAGCTAGGCAGATACTGGCACCAGCAGTCTTCATTGCTTTGCTTTGGGATCTATTCCATAGAACTATCATCTTCATCATGGGGAGCTCGAGGAAACGTTCTGCAGAGCTGGTTCCAACTTCCGGAGATATGGAAATCTGACATGACACTTGCATTCAAGTCAGAAATCCCCAACTAGACAGGAACCCTTAGCTATTGATTCAGGCCTGCACTGCCTCTGTATCTTTTCTTCCACTGACATATTCCTCCTCCGAGAAAACCATCATGATCCAAGATCTAGCAGGAAAGGTTTTTATTGTCACCGGCGCTGTAATCGGCCTGGCCACGACAAAAGGCCTGCTCGCCATTGACCTCGGATTGTCTCCAGTTTGAAAGCTACCTTGTCTCTCCGAATATCCATTGTCTGCCGTCGGATGTCGACGATCCGAGACACCAACAAAGGTCGTTGAGCGATACATGGAGAGGAGACCTTCGGGTCCCGAATTGACACCGTTTGTCCGGGGGTAAGTATTTTACGGGCTATCCAAACATGTCTCTGTCCGTCTCTACATATTGTCTGATATACCCCTTTTCTACTGCGGATGTTCGTTTCTGTTTCCCTGATTTATTAGGCGACAACAAAGCGTTGTCCAAACCACCTCGCCCAGTCCATCCACTTCGACATTGTCGACCAACCAGCTCCTGCCTTTGTCAAGCCTACAAGCAGTTCGCAGCCGACCATGTGGCATCATCGCTGGTGAGCAGGCGCATGGCTAAATGGACCTGAAAGTCATCCTCGCAGCCTCTTTTCCCCACGCCAATACGGAGTAAAAGGGACAGTTACCGAGTAGATGAATTTCACATCAGCTCCGAGACCGTCTCTGGTTCTGAATTTCCAGGTCTGGAGAGTGTGGCCCTCTCGACATGAGCAAGATGCTTATAGGAGGCGGGGTAAGATTCAGCCGCTCTGGCAACGGTTGGGCTCTAGACTCACAGACGGCGGCCAGACTGCCACAAGGTGACTGCAGATCATCAACCGTAAGCTGACCTGGTATGATTAATAATCATCATTAGACGTCCATGCTGGAATTGATCTGATCGAATGCGGGGAGTTGGGTTGAAGGCCTGATGTGCAGCGTTCCTGCTCTGTAGAACCTCACCCAAGCACGCACTTCACCCTCTGTGCGACGGCTCCAGGAAACAGAACCGTGACCGGCTCTTGCCTCGAACCCATCGGCGAATTTGAGCAGACACAGAGACAGGCAGACAGCAGACAGCGGTCTGAAATCCAGCCGAGTCGGCAGCCAAGGAACAGTTCGGTGTGATTCGACCAAGTTCCAAATGCTCCACTGTGGATTCAACCTTTTGCTGTATCAATAATCCAAACATTCCCCCGCAGCTGGCATTGGTAAGCATCAGCCTGCACATATAAACCAGGGAATCTACTCACACTCAATCATCACACACAATCAAGTCCCCTCTTCCATCTATCCAAACCACACGCACCATGGCTCCCTTCGGCACCATCTACAGCTACCCCGACAACCCCCGGGTCCAGAAGGTGCCCCTCCCCACAGGCTGGATCTACCTGCGTACAGCAAGCTAACCTCCTAGATCCGCGCGGTCGCCAACATCAACGGCCTCACCATCGACGACGCCGAGTTCAAGATGGGCGAGACCAACCGCACCGAAGACTTCCTGAGCAAGTTCCCCATGGGCAAAGCGCCCGCCTTCTCCAGCGCCGACGGGGTGCACATCTTCGAATCCAACGCGATCGCCCACTACGTCGCCGACAGCGGCCCCGCCCGCGAGCAGCTGCTGGGCGCCAACCCGGCCGAGCGCGCCCGCGTCCAGCAGTGGGTGACCATGTCCGAGGGCGAGGTCTTTTCGCACATCGTGACGTGTCTGCTGCCGCGGCTGGGATATGTTCCCTTCAACCAGGCGGCGGAGGACAAGGCCCTGTCGAACGTGGACCGGGCGCTCGGTGCACTGGAGAAGGCGCTCAACGGGCGCACCTGGCTGGCGACGGAGAAGCTGAGTCTGGCGGATATCTCGGTGGCCGCGGCGCTGGTCTGGGGCTTCAAGCTCGTTCTGGACAGCGAGATCCGCGCCAAGTACCCGGTTCTGATGGCGTGGTATAAGCGGGTGATGGACAGCGAGGGAGTGAAGGAGGCTTTCGGCGAGACCACCTTTATCGAGAAGAGGCAGGTTCCTCAGTAACTGCGCTTAACCATAATCAAGCATCAGTAAATTGAACTCATGGAAAATCATCCCGTAAACATGGATTTGAACTTGAGTAGATCGTACCAAGTCCGGGCCTTGGATAGGTATATATATCCTATCCGCGCGAGTGGAGAAATCCCCATACGTCAGCCCAGCTAAAATGGCGTTATTTCCATGACTTTGTGGCCCATTATTAAACAGATCAGTCCCTGCCGAGGCATGTCCCAGTCTTCCCATTGTATCGCAGTTATGTACATAATCTTCTGCCAGCCAGAGGGATACCAGTGCGGGCTGAATCCGTGATGCGATGGAATCTCCATCCACACAACCTCCAGGTGTTGATGCGTTGGGACAGACATTCCATTCTGTTGCAGATAATCCAGGTGCCTTAGATTGTGCTCGTGCGCTCTGCCACCCCGGGCTCTGAGAGGGGCTATCTGTCTCTCCACTGTAAAATATATACTGGGCTGCCGGTTTGTATTGAAGGGGAAGAAAGAAGGCTATCTATGTATTTTTTTTTTTTTTTTAACGGCAGCGATGTTCCAGGATAAACACTAGGAGGGACAACGCTAGCTGAGTTTCATTATCAAAAATAAATTAAAATAAAAACATAAAAGAAAGAGAGCGAGAGAGAAGCACATGTTCCTAATATAAATCCAGGATGAGTCGAGACCATGATCTCGTATTCGCAACATTCCCCGCATTCGAGGAAGAGAGGCCGGGGGCCAAGAGTATATCTGGCTGTTGATGTATTTGGAAGTCCGCCGGAGGATTCAGGACTGGACTTGATCTCTGTTTTTTTATATCATGCCCGCTCGGTGAGGTTTGTTGCGTTCCGCGCTGGGAGAGATATATAGTTCTGCTCCACCGTACGTATAGCTGGATATATAGCCACGAGCCGAGATAACCACAGGCAAGGAGACGTCTGCCTTGTGAATCTCCATCAACTGAGCCGGGAACTAATAACGGGGACTATAGCGCTAGATACACGAGTTATAAGTGGATGAGTCACGTATCGGGATTCAAGCCTAGATTCTCCAACAAGGCCAGCCTCGTCTGCAGCAGGCGCATCTGGGCTGATCATGTAGATAGATAGATCTCCAACACGAGGAGTTGATTCGGGCGATGGAGCTGGAAGGGGAAGCCAAGAGGTTGAGTTGAAGGCTGGTCACGGAAGAGCCCCGCCACTCACTAAGCCTGGAGGTAATGGAATGGAATCCACGTGGCGCACAGTGCGTCACGATAAATGCTCCATCTCCCCGATGCTGACGGAAACTGGTTCACGATCTCCAACAATCCCAATGTCGATATCCACTGCCGCCATCACCTCTCTCCGGGCCAGCCTGGTCTCGTCTGTCATCCTCACCCCCAGCGATGAGGGATACACCGATTCTCTCCGGCGATGGTCCGACACCGGAGCCAAGAAAGCTGTACTTCTACTTCCTATTGCACTCGATCCCAGCAGCAGAATACGTACTAAAAAACACAGGGCGTCGTAGTCCAGCCAACCGAGACCAGTGACGTCGTGAGTGCGCTACGCTGGGCCCAGGAACACAAGGTCGACCTGGCCGTCAAATGCGGCGGCCACTCCGTCAGCGGCACTAGCTCCAGCGACGGCGGCCTGGTCATCGACCTCTCTCGCATGAAGACCGTGACCGTCAGCCCGGAGAACAAAACCGTGACGGTCGGCGGCGGTGCGACGTGGAAAGACGTTGACGAAGCCGCCGCGGAGTACGGCCTGGCCGCGGTCGGCGGCACCGTCAACCACACGGGCGTCGGCGGCTTGACCCTGGGCGGCGGATACGGCTGGCTGAGCGGCATGTACGGGCTGACCATCGACAACCTGCTCTCCGCAACGGTCGTCCTGGCCAGCGGCGATGTCGTCACGGCCTCTGCGTCGGAGAATGAGGACCTCTTCTGGGCGCTGCGGGGCGCCGGGTACAACTTCGGCGTCGTCGTCGACTTCACCTTCCGGGCGCACGAGCAGAAGGACCCCGTCTACGCGGGCATCATCTCCTTCACGCCCGACAAGGTCGAATCGGTCATCCGCATCCTCAACGGCCTGATCCTCGACAAGCCGGATCCGCGCTCCGGCGCAATCACCATCTTCGCGCAGCCGCCGGGCGCCCCCGTGCCCATGGTCAACGTGCTGGTCTTCTACAACGGCACGAAGGAACAGGGCGACGCGCGATTCGCCGAGCTGCTCGCGCTCGAGCCCGTCGTCAACATGATCAACATGATCCCCTACTCGCAGCTCAACTCCCTCCAGAACCCGATGGCGACATACGGGGACCGTAAATCCTTCAAGGGCCTGTTCTTCGACCCTCCGCTCGAGCCCGCCTTCGCAAAGAGTCTCCTGTCCGACCTGACGGAGCGAATCGCCTCGGATGCCGACCTCGGCGCCTCTGCCGTCCTGCTCGAATTCTACGACATGACCAAGACGCTCGAGGTGCCGCGCTCCGCCACGGCCTTCGCGTCCCGCGGCAGCACCCAGAATGGCATCATCACCATGCGCTGGACGGATCCGAGCAAGGATCTCGAGCACCGGGGGTGGGCGCGCGAGGTGCAAGAGCGCTGGAAGGCGCAGCTCGACAGCGCGAATACAGGCGTGCAGGGGAAGGCGGGTGTGCCGCAGTATATCAACTATGCCGAGCGTGAGTCTCTTTCTCTATTATTATTATGTTTACGCTTTCTGTGACCAAAAGCTGATAAAGGTAGCCGGCGACTCGGTGGTGAGCAACATCTACGGCGAGAACCTGCCGCGGCTGAAGGATCTCAAGGCCAAGTATGACCCGACCAATGTGTTTTGCAAGATGCATCCCATCAAGCTGGATTAGTTGTTCGAGTCAGCGGTATGGGAATTTCGTGCATTGTATATACAGGAATACCAACCTTATGAACGGTTATATGCCATATCTATCTGATTGCTCTACTGAATGGACCCTTGACTCCTTTCGAGACTTCTCAACTTAGTCATAATCAGAACATTCATATAAAGCACCGTGCCGGACCTATCAGTCCGTGCTCATATTGATCTTGAATTTTTTTCAGTCGTGAATCTTCACGAATCAGACGGTTCACTTGTTACACTCTGCGAGTAAATGATTCAGCCGATGACGACAAGCTTCGTCAGGCCGCATAAGGTGCACACCTGCTACTACTCACCGAGTAGTAAGGAGCCGAAGATTCGACATTACTGTGAGAGTAGCCCAGTCTCAGGAAGCCAACAAACCTTATCTTAGAGCCATGCAGTGACGACAGCAAGTCCAGGACTCCCGTCACATGGAGTGTGCGCTGTACATCAATAATGCTCAACAGGAAACTATCGTCCAGCCCCAAACTCAGACCATGATACCAGAAATATCATGGCAGGCATGACATCGCAATTAATAACCTCACTCACCTCATATCAAGCGCATCCCCTTAAAGGCCGCACGATAGCTGGTGGAGCCAATCGCAAAGGATAGATGCATACCTTAAAACGGCTGATATATGCAGGCCACGACGATCTTTCGCCACCGCCGATATGACAGGCACAGACAGACCCTGGCGTGGCTGATTTGCTCCACGTAGCTGGCTGTCACTGTCGCTGTCGCTGTCGTCATTGTAGCCCTCATAGTTGCGATCTTCAACTCACACCGTTTTCAGACGAATAGATCTGCCAGCCACTGAGGCGATATAACACACCACGATCACAAAACATGATATCAACCTCTCTTTCTGATTCAATCCAAGTACCTACCTACGGTAGAGACAGCTTCATCTGACGTCAACAGAAACGAAACCCATCCCATCAACCTGTATATATTCCCAGAACACTCCCATCCTGTCCATATCCCCATAACTCTCACTCCCACCTCCACTAAAACAACACCACAAACCCAATCTATATCCCCCGCATATCTCAACCCACACTATACTCAATCTTTCTCAACCCAGAATGCCCCTCTTCCACCGCACCCCCACCAGATCCGCCTCCGCCTCCGGACCCGCCTCCGGAACATCCTCCCACTCCAGCAGCGGCTCCAGCACCCGCCACCACACCAACAGCTGGCGAGCCAGCGGCACACAAGGCCGCGGCCTCTTCCACCACCGCACCACCGACGAAGACCCCGCCATCGCCGCGGCGCGGGAACGGGTCGTGCGCGCCGAGGAGGCGGAGCGCGCGGCGGACCAGGCGCTGTATGCCTCGCGGCGGGCGGTGCAGGAGGCGCGGAACGAGGTGAGGGTTTTGGAGAGGGAGGCGAAGGAAGAGTACGTCCCAGTCCCTGTTCCCTATCTTAATCAAATGGGATCTGATCGGATGCTTGTGATTGTGATGCTAACGCTAACGATAATGGCGATGACAGGGCTCGCCTCGCCAAATTCAAGAAACGAGAAGCGAAGGATATTTCGAAGAAGCTGAAGCCGCTGGGTCGTATGTCTTTCTTTTCTTTTCTTTTCTTTTCTTTAAACCCGATTCAATCCATCATGGATCATCCCAACACCTGCGCAGTTGAGTGAATGCAGCTAACGGGTATAGGTCACCACTGAGTTCGGGATGCAATGCAACGACTTAGGCTGATTCTTGTTAGGTTACCCAGCTAACCTGCTTTGCTTGATGGCCATTTTTCCGTTTTTGAGTTTCTGAGAGGACTAGTCGAGTTTCTATGAGATATCCACCTTGTATACTAGCTTGTGAGTTCCCACTGTATTTATATCCATCATCCAGCCCATACCCCGTGTCTGTACAATAGTTTCACCAGTTGTATATTGCTGAATATCGAAGAGTCCGGTGATACTTACCTATACAAGTTTCGGACAGAGTATATGAATATCCGCTGAGTTTAACAAGATCCCTGCACCTCTATACGTATAAACTCCGAAAGTTTAATTTTGAAGAGATTATTAAAGAAGAACTAGAGCCCACATAGACTGAATACATACATGCTCAAGACAAAGGTTTAATGTACGCTGGAGCTAGAAGCCGAAGCGTCCTAACTTAGCTAACATAGAATGAATTCCAGCCCACAGTCTGGATATTATTGCTCTTGATGACAACACTTTTTGTTATATAAAGCAGGTAGTTACTGGCATATACTGCACGAACTGAAGGAGGGGTATAGGAAGACAGAAACTGGGCAAGGACCAGGAATATCACAAGAGGAACATTACGTTGATGGATGGGGCGATGGGATTAGATGAACTTACAATTCCGTAGATCTTTCTAAGAATGGACGAGTCGAAGCCAACGGGACGCAGGGCCTTAAAATTGATAAACCCCGGATATGCAACTGAATACGACGGACAGGAGCGTTCAGCACGACAAACCGATCCGATACCGACCTCTCAGCCTGAGTAAGAGCGGCATTCATGAAGCTGTGGGTACTGGCCGGTGATGGCAGGATGAGGCAACGGAAAGTTGACAGCTATTAATATTTCTTCAAAACTAGCTATTTCTTATCAAGTATGACTATCACTACTGCATGCATAAAACACAATCACCTGCAATCTCCCCAGTTTGCCGATATTCATGTACCATCACCGGAACGCTTGCCGTGCATGGCCCACAGGACTATTGATATGACTCACGGGTTGGGAAGTATCGTAAACAGTGACTGATTGCCATTTAGCGGAGGCGGAGGTGACTCGTCGCCGCCAATTGAACCACAATAGACCCTGAAAGGAAACGGCAACCCGTCAATATAGAAGTAAGAAGCACCGCCGGCCTCGTCAAAGAATATCCTGACAAGAACCCCAGAGAATACCGGGACCTCGAGCCAGTGGATTACGCTCCTCTGGAGATGTGTGTGCGTAAAGGCCCGTCGAACGACCTGGATCGTGTCTGTGCCTGGACTCATCACATGCTGAGACACGACAAAGATCATCACCCGTTCCTGAGCCGCGAAGTATCTCATGCCGCCCTCGTTGGCCAAGTAAGTCTCCGCTTCGGAAACCTTCGTGGCGATATTGTTGGTGACTGTTTCCGGATCCAGCTGGTCAGGGTCTTGAGGAATGGGGATGATGAGCCCCGCGAGTCTGCTGATCACGACGACGGCAAGGCAATTGGGCAGGACATCGTATGCGACATGTGGATGTAACGGATCGATGCCGAACTTGAAGAGGTGCGGGTTGATTCCGAGGATTAGGAGGTGTTGCGGATCAGAGCTCGTGTAAGGCTCCATGTCTGTCGGAAACGGGATGATCCTAGTTTACACAACTGCCGGCGATGTTGGTTAGTCCTGGCCACGACGATGAGGGTGCTAGATACCTTCTGAATAGGAATATAACAGAGTAAGGACTGTGTAGTATATGGTCGAGTCGGAGATGATGGAAAGAATGTGATTGCAACAGGATAAACAAGATTGTCTTCTTCCATTTCATGTCGAAGTTGCTGTCGACCGTTGCGGCTTCCTAAAAGGAATGAATATCATACTGGACTGCTGACAAGAGTGCAGGAGGTGCCTGCTTTCCAGTGGATTATCATACGGACACTCTTGTTTGACATGGTTACATGATCTTAGGCTGGCGAAATATGACTATAGTATATGATTCCTTATCAGCTGTCAAAGATCTACTACCAGCCAATTATTCTACGTGGGAGCATTACCATAGACTCGAACTTGGACAAAAGTTATTGCACCATATGTGATTTGTACTAGATACCCTTAACTGTCCTCCACTCTATATCCTGTAATCGTTTCAATGTGTTTATGAATTTCGTTTTCCGTGGCCGAGACTCGAGAAACAGTAAAGATGAACAAATGAAACGACTCTACTAAGAAAAACGACAGCGGCCTATTCCTCGTCCGAAGCTTCCCCGGCCTTGCCGTCGACAATTGGCTTGAGGAACTTGACGATAGCCTCGGTCTGGTCATACGCTCGATGCCAGGATTCAATCTCATGGAATCCAACCCACGAGACATCCAGGCCAAACAAACCCATCGTAGTAACCAAGCTGCGCCGGTCATCGATCTCCTCTTCGTCCTTCAATCCCAGTGCATCGGCCAAAAGCATAGGAACCTCGAGATGCTCAAGACGCTTCCCGGTAGACCGAAGCTCATCCCCATCGCCGTGATCAGGCTCCAGAGGCTCCAAGGCAAGCATATCCCGAACTTCATTGACTGCCTCGAGACATTCAACCAGGCGGCCCTCCTCCGACTGACTCACCCCGAGTGCAGGAAAAATAATTTTCTGCACTGGGAGCCAGGCATCAAGTCCAATGAATCCACCGAGCCGATTCGGTCCTCCGAGCAGGGTGAACAGCGCCGCTGCACCACCCAGACCAAGCCCACCAAGGACGACACGGTCATATCCACCATTGGTCGTGGAGGAGCCAGCCTCGGCAAGAACAGCAGCCTCTCTATCAATGAGAGAGCGGATATACCGACCTGTTTCCGCCAGCCCGGCGGCCTGGAACTGGAGAGGAACTTCGGTGTCGGCGTGCTGCGGAAGGATGCGCTCGCCGATGTTGCAAGGGTACCAGTGGGCGGTTGCTTTGCGTTTCGACACGGTGTCATGGCAATCCTTTGCGGACGGGAACACGAACTTGACGGTTGGGAAGCGTTTGTCCAGGTCTGTTGCTTTGAGGAGCATCCTCCCGAAGCGCTTCCCGTTATTGCCTCGCTCGTGCAGGAGGATCATGGTATGGGTGTGCTGGTGGTCTCGAGGCTTGACCGTATATGGGGCAGCGAAGACCTGCGGCTTAGGCGGTACTCTAACGCGTCGAGGCATGTTGAGTGTTCAGAGTTGATGAGTTGACGTGAGGTGGTAGTAAAAGGTGAATTCCAGCTGAGGCGTGCTGTCTATCCTTGAGAAGGGGATGGAGGGTTTATATAGACGAGTCCAGAGACAAGCTTGTCTGCTGAACAATGAAGAAATCATTGTCATCGGTGAAACACTTTCTGTCAAGGACTGATATCCATACCAATCTGGGTCTCTTTGCTCGATCTAAATTCACTAACCATACTTCTCTGAGACCGTACAGCCTCAAGTCAACCCTGTGAATACAATGCCAGGCACATTAACTCAGTCAAACCCAGCTCATCAAGAGCACAACCTGAAAGAGAAAACCCCCCTGAATAAAAAGACAAAGTTTCAGAAACAAAGACCTCTGCAACAACAGCCTCGAAGAATTCCAGCCCCTATTCCATAGAAGAAACAAAGCGAGGAGTAATAACCCCCCATTGTCGCCTTGTGGCTCTGTTAGTTTCTACTGTCCTCTTATCAAGATACATACAATGAAAAACACAATCCAAGTCAATCGGAACCCTACTAAGTAATGCAAATAAAGAACAAACTGCATGAATCCGCTACCCTCCCTTAATATTCAAACCAAACCAACCACCCCCCACCCAATCCACCACCACCAACAAAATGCCCTACCTCCCCACAATCAAGCTCTACATCGCCCGCAACAACCAAAACTGGGGTCTCTTCGTCGCCCCCTCCTGGAGCGACACCGTGACCCTCCACCACATCATCCTCACCAGCAGCAGGAACCCACCAATCTACAAACACGCCACGCACACCATAACCACCAGGCAATACCCAACACTCAATTTCCTCCCGCCCATCGCGACCCTTCCAGCCTCGGCGCTAAGAACTGTGACAGAAATAGTCAAGGCCGTGCCGGCGTAGCGGTCAGACTGGTATATGATAGCTGTGCTGGCGCTGCTGGAGGGGGAAGGTCTGGTTGCGTTTCGGGAGGTGGTGCGGTTTTGTGGGAAGGCGAGATCGGGGTTTTTGGAGGGGGTTGAGATTGAGAGGGACAGGGAGAGGGAGACGAGGACGTTGGGAGAGGCGGTTAGGAAGGTCGTGCGGGTGGGGAGCTGGAGGAGGTGTGGTGGGCATTAGGGCTGATAGGGTTGATGGTAAGGTAAGAGTTTGACTGGCAATGTATGTCTTGCTGTGGTAAGCATTGGTGAATGTCAGGTGTTGATCTATATGGACTGCACATTATTGGCTGGCGGTGTATCAGTTTTCTACATGCACAGGAGGATCAATTCTTCTCTTCTGTTTATCAGTGTCATGTACTGCTACTAAAGCCTGCACGTGTCCAGATGCAAAAGAGTATACAAGCATATATCCTGTTTTGTCCTAGTAGTGTCTAATATAGACCTAATCCAGCTTGCATGAGTATCTTTTACAAAGTACATAGGATCCCAGCGAGTCTGCTTTATTTCCATAGTATCCAGCAGACCTGAAAACAATGAACAGAGCCCATGTCTTCCCAATGCATTTGGCCTGTCTTCTTATCATATAATCACTTCTGGCTGCATATATCAGTCCTACTTTACACCCTCCCACTCTATTAGCAGTAGCTAAAAAGAACTAGTTCACCTCCTACCTTGAATCGTACAAATTTTTGGGATACCAGCTCCCCGGATATTTATTCTTCGGGTACCGCTCCCTCCCCTTGGAACGCCATTCTTGCTCCCGAAAACCGAGGAACTCTAAACCCCGTCCAGTAAATTAGCAATATCTTCATAAGCCCTCTCCGTTGCATCAGACCACCTAACCAATCCAGAGATGTATACTCACTTGATGAAGTCCTCCATCCCCAGAAAGTACTCCATATCACGCGGAAACCGACATCAACCTTCAACCGCGACATCCTTAATATGGCTTCTATATACGACAGACAGCATGGTCTTGAACTGAGCCACTGTATATTCACGATCCATGATTAGCTGCTGTAAGAGGCAGTCACAAACTCCGTCTGGTCAAAGTAACCGCCTCAACCCGATACAGCATCATGTATAACTCCCGTGGTATCCAAGCACCATATGTGAACCAGCCACCTAATCCGAATACCCGCCTAGTCAACGGAACATGGCAATCAAAGAAGCAATTGAAGCAGCCTCAAAACTTTCAAGCCCGCCAACAATGACCTGGCCATAACCGTTGTTTGAAGTAGGAGGTTCTTTCTGAACCGCTTGCTGTCTGTATCCTGCTCTGATATTTGCGCGTGTAGTAATAGGACTGTGTTCCCATGCTGTCTGTCTTTCTGCTGGACTTGGTACAGCCGAAGCATTACATGTTCATTCTGTTGGGAGCAGAATAGCCTTGGTAAATGTATGGAGGTTAATATGTGAAGTATCAGTTTCACTTTCCTTTCAGCAATTGGGTGGTGAATAAAGACTGCGTGATTTTCATGTGATATACTTTTAGAGAGTGCAGGGGTCCCATTGTATTGCGCGAGATAATGCCCTGGATATAAGGGCCCTCACCTTCAAATAACAATGTCTTTGTTGTACTTGAAGGAGAAATTGATGTGAAGTTATTAGATATTCACTCTATTTGTTCAGCCATGTGTGTAGACTAATAGTATTATCGATTAGAAAAATCATAACTGTCTACCTATTATCAAAAATTATAGTCAAATATAACTCATTATAAATCCAGACTTTTCAAAAGTGAATACAAGCGTTATATCATAAAATTCTTTTTCCTAGGTATTATCGGTAAAACTGTCACTGCAGCATTCTACTCCGCCAGTAAAGAAAGATAATATATTATAAATTCACAGGGTTCAACAAAGAAACCGAAACCTATATAGCAGTCATCTAAATCCCACACCATCTCCCCCAACATCTCTCCAAACCATCCAAACCCTCACAATCATCCCCTTGCCACAATGTCCTACCTAAACCCCGTCAACCTCTTCACAGGCGAGACCACCATCTCCCTCTCCGTCGCCATCTGCAAACGCCCCTGGCACCACGGCGTCATCCACCCCAAGCACTGGTTTCTCAGCCTACACCCAGAATCCCTCCTCGACCCGATCTGGCCCTCCCGCACGGCCACCTGGATCGAGCCCATCGCACTCGAAGAAAAGGAAGCCCCCTGCACATACGAGCACGTCGTGCAGAAGAACATGCCGGTGGACGACAGCGAGCTGCTGGAGTCGCGGACGGTGGTGGCTCGGTTCCCGGCGTCGAAGCTCGAAGAGGTCGAGGATGTGATCTTCGAGACGGAGGCGCAGAACTGCCAGCGGTATGTCGTTGCTGTTCTGGAGGCGCTGCAGAAGAAGGGATTTGTGGGCGAGGATGTGGTCAGCAAGTTTAAGAAGGAGGTCGAGTACTCGCCTTATCTGATGATTAAGAAGAATCCCATGTGGAGTCCGTATAGCTTGGTGGAATTGGATAAGGCGATTCGGTATGAGCAGCGGGGTGGGTTGAAGGAGAAGAAGTGCTGTTATTAGTTGTCTCTTTGGGTATGCTTTTCATTTCTTAATTAGGGTCAGTTGCTGCAATACTGAGTTGTCCGGACGCCAGATTGTCTACAGGTTTTGAATCATAGAATCTCAGTTAGTTTCCTCGCAGTTGAATGAAGATTCGTGTTTTATAGTCTGAAGATACGTATTCTGAGATCAATCCAGAAGGCATGTCATACTCAACGAGTAGAACTGCAGTGAAGCCATGCATTTATCATGGCGCGCATTAAATGACATTGGAGCTCTTCAATCCCAAGTTATGCTATCTCGCTCTCCTGACTTGATGGCCCTGATACTTCCCTTCGTACTGACATTTGCCACACAAAGCCACATATCCAATCTTTCCGATATATCTAGATACATAGGCTAACACGCCATGTTTAGAATTAAAAGATTTCTGACGGAAATGACAGGAGACATAGAAGCACTGTCTCATGGTCATATATATATGAGTCCTAGCCAGAAAGGCTTCAAGATGCTATTGCTACGGTTGGACCTCTGGGGCTTCCTAGGAACATGTACTGGGCTATCCTACTCTTCCTAGAACTCTCTGTCTGTCTATACCATTATGATTTGGACACACTGATAATGTCCACTTACAATATTTGTCCCCAGCCCTTACAATGAGTATGCAGGTCAGTGGCCCGTATCTCTTGTGCCTTTGTGCCAAAAATCAAAGACTCATACGATGTAAGGGCTATTCCTTAATATTCAGACCACTCCCAAACTCAAAGAAACCATATTTTCACATCTACTGGACTTTTGTGGTAACATCAACTAACTATGCTCTGTCCTTACAACGATTATGGCTTTGTCTGCTGCGTTGAATGACTTTTTCTACATCTTCAGAATATCAAGACAAAGAAATACATGCAATATACCCCTTTGTAACAAACCCTTTATCCCTTCCAAGAGGCCATCAAATCCTACAGATCTATATAAGCCCTTACTAGTACCACTACATTAACCTATCCACATCCCTAGTCTACCAACCCCCTACCACCAGTCTTCACCAAAATCAGTCCCGAATATCACAATGTCCACCCCCATGCCAATGCACACCCTAACCCCAACCACCAACACCCTCATCCTCCTCCAACTCCGCACCGGCTACAACTGGATCCTCCTCATCCCCGGCCTACTCCTCGACCTCCCCAACAACCCCCCAACCCGCCTCTACACAATTATCCACATCCAATCCACCCGCACAGGCTACACCTCCCTCGCCGAAGAAGCCACCGACTTCACCTCCCTTATCGAGCAAATGGAGCGGTACGAGGAGATCTGCGCCATGCCTGGAGGAACGGATACAGAGGTGAAGCGGAGCATCGAGAAGGTCAAGGCCGCGGTCGAGAACGCCGTCACGCAGGGGGACAAACGGTGGGTTTCGGTGTTTATGAGGGGGATGGTGGAGTTGGGGTGGGGGGTTGATGAGGAGGTGAAGAGGAGGGTTGAGAGGGGGATGGACTGTGGTCCGTTTGAGTGTGGGTATGGGTATGCTTAGATTTTTTTTTTATCAAGGCTCTGCCGTTTGATTGTTTCCTTGGGACATTGGGCCTGGTACATTGTTTGAGATGGAATAGGATGGGGGTGGCTAGGGTGGAACTAGAGATCTGATTGATAGAATCATGCAGTCGTTACCTAAATAGTATCCAGAAAGCCCAGCATCTGGATTCCGAGCTGCTCAATTTCAATTCATTTTGTCTACGTTCTCACCTTTTGTAGCCTAATAGTTGTATCTTGTTATGCAGGGTTTCGTCAATCAATGTCTCAACATCTATGAAAGAGAATCCTAGTCGACCACTCTGCATGATCCACCTAATACTTGCGCTTCACATTCTCCCACGTAATAAAGTCGGCCGCTTTCTTCTTCAACTGCGCACTATCCCGGTCCAGAGCAAATTCAATCTTAGGCTGGAGTACATCCCGCGTAAAGGTACACATCATCTGCATGGCATTGACCGACAAAGGCTCCCCGTCTTCACGAACCGCCAGGACATGTCCGATATCCATGTTCCAGTACGGCGGAGCCCAGCCGAAATCCGGCTTCGCAGGGTCAATCTCCAGCATCATGAAC
The DNA here is from genome assembly GCA_025688805.1 of Aspergillus egyptiacus. Lineage (NCBI taxonomy): Eukaryota > Fungi > Ascomycota > Eurotiomycetes > Eurotiales > Aspergillaceae > Aspergillus > Aspergillus egyptiacus. The sequence continues at coordinate 34,971 of MU628482.1, read as the reverse complement.
GCGACATTTGGATTGCTAGGATCTTAATGGGGCGCGGTGTCGCGTAGTTTCCAGAGCCGCAGGGGCATATCGAGCTTCTGGGAGATGGCGGACACTGCGCCATCGCCGAGCGAAGCGCGCATCTCGCTGGTACCGTCGACGGGTACGATTGGGCGAGACTTCTCACCCCAACAGCAAAGTTTCACGCCACGGACAGTAGACTCCTTGGTCGAGCTTTGTGAGGCGGTCGATCCCTGCGTACCAGCAGAGGCATCGCCAGGAGCCTGGGTCCGAGTTGACGTTGGAGCGCGACGCGGGGCGGGCTTGAATCCCGGGGGTCCCCGGTAACGCAGAAGATAGTCGACCAGGCACAGTACCTAACGGCTTAAGCTAGTGCGGGCTGCTAGATATTCCTTCCCCTTATTCAGGGGGAAAGACCGTGACCGTGGACCTCTCAGGACTGCGAACTAAACCTGCCACTGGCATGTCATACGGTTCCTTTATCACTGTATACCATTGGAACTACATGACCAACTGCTTATCAGCAGCGCAACGATGCCCACCACCCACTGAGAACCAGCCATACTGACTGCTGCACGTAAAGCTCAGAAGATTGCCCAATTCCAGCGGTGTCGGTTTGATGAATAGCTTGCCAACTGGGTTGAGTTCCCTTAATATTGAACATTGAGTCTTAAAGACAGCAACCTATTGCTCTCTATGTACTGTATTAAGTTTTGGACTGGACAGGTACACCCGCTCAGTCCTTGCCCTGGATACTCGCCCTTCTACCAGCAATCGCTGAAACAATCTCCAGGGTCGGCCATTCTCGCACTCGAACTATCGGGGTCCTATGCACTATTTTAACGTAACTTGGCAGCGATGCGTCAGTATAGACAGGACTTACGATGTGTTGTGTGGTCACTGCTCCCAAGATCTGCGGGGACCGCTTGACTGTTAGAAGACGGTACTGGGCAGGGGCGAGTATGACCAGACGGTTCCTTCAAATAGGTACAAATGCGCTCGAGGCGCTCAGCAAGTATGTTTTTCCTGATACAGGGCTGCAAGGTACTGAAGTCCTGAATTCCAGTCAAGCCAAGGAATGCGGAACGGCCGTGGAATGCGACAATGATGCATGTGAGAGCACTTCCCCCGCGAAGTGAAGTCTTCGGGGTTTAATCAGGGTGCAGACGCTAATCTGCCAAAATACTCTCCACGGCAGTCTGGTTGCATTTAGCAATACATCCTTCGACAATTCGGGTCCATCGACCAGTCTGAACCCCGCATCCCAAGGATCGAAATCAGGAAAACCTAGACGATGTCAACAAAGAACACCAGATAATCACACAACCTGCATCTCAGCCCCGCATCTTCTAGAAGCCCGCTTAGTTGGCGATTCAAAGAACCTACCTCGGTCCGTTTGCTAGCTCCATGGTATAAAGTTCGCCGGAGCGGTTGGCCAAGCCCGACAGCGTTACAATTAACTCTCAGATAAGCTCACCATGATTCAGTCCCCTGCGCTTACTATCCTTTCGGTAGGGCCAATTATTCGAGGCTTTCGGACACGCATGGCTGGCGTTGTGGCAGGGGTGCGAGGGGAACATGGATATAAAACCGCTGCTGGTGTCAGTCACACACCGAAGGAAAACCCCCAGGGTCCAGTGCATCCTGACTGGAGTTACACTGATGTGCTGGTGCCGCACCACCTGCATGAGATCGATCGCAATCGGGCATACGCCGAGAGATTAGCACGCGAGCTTATGCAAGTGCCCGTCTCGTAGAGGTTATGATTCGTAGTTGGCGAGCCCATATTCAAGAAGCGCCAGAACAGGACAAGTGGCGGAGAAGGAAAGCTCGGTTAACTGAGGACGAGAGATAAATTGGTGACAGAATAATTGGGCACTGAGGCGCTTATTGAATCCGGTCGCTCCAAAAGAGTCGCTCTAGGCCGATAGATAACGGGAGGCCGGCTATACGTAATGGTGAGGGTTCGACGAATTCTAGAAATCGGACTCAGACAAAGAAACTTACTTCCGACAGCATGGCGAAATGTCTCCGCGTCAGATCACTCCACTGATGGGCCGGGAAGAAAATTAAATTCCCCGGAAATGTTTATTTGAGTTTGAGCCATGGGCTCGACATTTCCAGGCGCATTCCACAGGGTCATTCCTGGTAATAAAAGGAGCCTCCACGGTCCGGTACTTAAGCGACCGACCGGCAGGAAAGATCGTCCACTTTCGCGATCCACTGATTTGCTTCGTTGATCGACACCTACCGGTATTCATACTTCAGAATGTGGAAGCTCATTGTACCTTGCGCTCTCCTTGTTACCGCAGCGGCGGGGGGATCATGTAAGCTGCCAGGACCGGCCTTCCCAGCGCCGCGCGAAGCCGCAAGGAGTGCTATCTTTGATCGGGCGTCAAAGGATTTTCTGAGCTCCCTGAACAAAATCTTGTATCCTACTGGGCCGTCACAAGCCGCGTCCATAGACCCAGATCTTACATCCTTTGCCGTCGAGGTTTACAGCGCTCGAGACTCGGAGCCGCTGTTTGCGCACTACCATACTGCGACCACAGCGCGCAACAATACGGTCGGAGTGAACGAGGTTGATAGGGATACAGTCTTTCGGATTGGAAGTATCTCCAAGTTGTGGACGGTCCTTCTTCTCCTACTCGAAACAGGCGACGCGCTGTTCAATGAGCCAGTCACGAAGTACATTCCAGAGTTGCGGGCCGCCATGACAAGCCGCGACGAGATTGACCATGTCCAATGGGACGAGGTGACTATTGGAACACTTGCGAGCCAGATGGCGGGCGTGGAGAGATCATGTTAGTTAGGCTCCACCTTGACATTGCACGTTCTGTTCTAACGGCGGTCCCTAGATGGCCTGGGCGATCTGTGTACCAGCACCGATCCCATGCTGGGGCTTGGGTTTCCTCAAGTACCGGATTCTGATGTCCCAGTGTGTGGGCTTCAGCCGGCGTGTTCAAGATCTCGTGAGTCTCTGCCTCGGATCCATGGCGCACTCTAACCAGACAGTAGAATACTTTGCGGGATTGTTGAGCAGGCATCCGATTGTTCCTGTTTCATCAACTCCCGCATACTCAAACGATGCATACCAGTTACTTGGATACGTCTTGGAATCGATAACTGGAAAGCCCGTCGACGAACTCTTGGAGGGGCGCTTGATAAACCCACTCGGCCTAACTCACTCGTATTATAGCCCACCCGCCGACCACACGGGAGGAATTATACCCGGCTCAATAGCCGCAAGTGCATGGGACCTGGATCTCGACGACCTCACCCCGTAAGTGCCCAATATCGCACTGTTACAGGAAACTAACAGAAAAGTGCGGGCGGGATGTACTCTTCTGCGGGAGACTTATCAACAATCGGCCGAGCGATTCTGAATCATGAACTATTACCACCAGCCCAGACTCGAAGGTGGATGAAACCAGTGGCATACGCTACCGAGCCAAACTTTGCCGTGGGAGCTCCATGGGAAATCGTCTCCCTGACTGAACCCCGGTTGATCAGCTTATACACAAAAAGTGGCGACCTGGGAGGTTACTCGGCGCTGGTGGGACTATCTCCAGACCATGGAGTCGGCTTCACCATTCTCGTTGCGGGAGGGAGCACCAATCCAGCGGCGCAGACACTGGGTGATCTGGTCTCGACAACCCTCATCTCTAGTCTCGAGGGGGTCGCAAAGGAGGAGGCCAAGCGTCGATTCGCTGGAACATATACCTCCGCTGACGGGAACTCGTCCATTACAATAAGAACGGACCACAACCTGGGACTGAGGGTCACGCAGTGGACGAATAACGGAAAGGACATGTTTGACGCACTCCGAACGCTACAGCCATGGATTCCTGCCGGAAAAGTTGATCTTCGATTGTACCCAACTGGGCTGGAGAGTCCTGGGAAAATCTCGTTCCGCAGCGCAGTGACCAAAGGGTCTCCAAGTGGTCCTGGGATGGGACCTTTTACAAAGCAATGTAAAGCATGGATGCAGGTAGATGGCCTGGTGTACGGGAGTGTTGGGCTAGACGAGTTTGTATTCCATGTTGGGGACGATGCAGCTGCAACCAGCGTGTCGCCACGTGCGTTGCGTGTCTCATTACATCGGGTCGGCCACTAAGTGTCATGTAGCTAGAACGTCAGCATATATGCTCGGAAAGGTATCCGTCATCGATAAGAAAACAGGGAATCTATTACAGTAGCACATAAGATGATGTGAATGGGAATGTATATATGGGCTATGGATTTGACGGCGTTTGAGCAGTCAAGTGATCAAACACACACTCAGTTACTCTGTCAGGGTCAGTGTGAGTGAGGTGTACAGTGGCTTAGTTGTTTTCATCCTCAATTTCAATATACGTCCTCTTTATTGGGGTAATTGCTGCCGGGACCGCGGCGATTAAACGACCTGCAGTTGCTCTGATGGGTGGTACCTGGTTCAAAGAAATAGGATTCAGGGCGTTCGACATGGATTCCGTGCTCTGAAAGGTGAGTTCGAGCTCAGGGGAGGTCCTAGTTCCTGAAAGCGGAAGAGATTCCGAAAAACCTCCTCTCCGATGACTTCACAGATCCCGCTCTTTTTCTCAAGAGACTGTAAAAGAGATTTGATGTTGCGACATCTCCATTTCCAGGTTTGCACTGCGGAATTATAGCCCCATGAAGTTTTCGTTACCCGTAGAGTGTAGGGTGACCCCGAGCGGATCGTTTCATGGCGACAATTGCTGTCTAGTTTTTGAGACTAAATGGCTTGACTCTTTGGCGTCCCCTAGGTACTGATCTGCAAGACTCCATTCCCCAAGCTTACAAGCAACCCCCGCGGCATGAGAGCGGACTTTGCTATTCAAATGATGAGATTCGAGTATGAGGCGATATAGGTCAATTAATTGGCTGCGAAGGACCTCGTCACCCGGTCGTCTGGATGTCAAAAATGCAGAACCCAAGTCCTGCAGAAACGGCCCACACGCCAAATCTGCATGCCTTGCTGCATGAAGCATCATTGAATTGTAGAAGGCATCGGGTACCAAATCCGCGACAGTTCGACGCATAATACGAGTCGTGTAGGTGCCGGAAGAGTCATGCGCAAGGCACCTTTCGTCAAAGGTCTCGTTGCCGGAAATGTCAGTCAGAGCGAAAGAATCATTGGTTTCATAATTGTCCATCACAAACTGGCCGCTGGGTGCGTGTACATCTTTGAGGTGAGAAACAATACTACCACCCCCCATCTCGGTCATCTCGTGGCCGGTTCTTGGGCAAGTCAACTCTCTTCCATGGATGCGACCTGTTTCCAGTATTTGCAAATTGGCAATCAGCAGGCGACAACTGCTTGCTTTGCATGCCTTTTCAATTTCTGAAATCGCGGAGCCGTCAGCATCGGAGAATTTACGGGAAGAAAGGTCGTGCGCGCTATATCGGCCGGTCAGCCGATACATCTGGAGAGTGGGAGGCAAGGGTGTGCTAGGGCCCTGCGGTACCACATGGCGTGTGGAAGCTGCGCCGCGTGGAAGGAAGTCGCCAATTTGTTGCACGTTTGTGCCCACGAAGTAAGGCAATCCCAGAGTCGGCTGGCTCGAACGTCACGCTCAGCCAATACTTTGGCAGCACGTAGATGTAAAAGGGTATAAACCAGAGCCAAACGGTAGCCAGCCGTTACTGCTCGCGGCTCAATCTGTGCGCCTGTCTACCAAGCAGCCCATGAAAACCCATAGGTTGATTCAATCGAAGTCTGAAACGTTTTTGTTTCGCCATGGGTGACTACGATATCCCTTCCTTGATGTTTTGAAGGCAGACAGATCATCAGCGTCCCAAGGTGGCCATCTTCCATCACTGGGTCTGCTAGTAGCACGCAAGTTGCACCTGGTTTGTAGGGCAACAGCTTAGAGAACTTGGCATCAAGTGGCACTTTGACAGTCTGTTCCTGGATATGGTATTCTTTGACGACTTGCCGCAGAAACGCTTTGATCGTGCCATCTGTAATTGAGCAGTGAAACCACTTCGGCCTCCAGCTCCAGGGTTTCTTGGAAAGGGAAATAGATTGAATCTTTCAACCGCCCTTTGGCTACCTGGCGGGCCAGACACATCCTCGCAATACTTTCTGCAATTTCCGAAGCCAGCGGCAGGTTAATATGTCCAACCTCGCGAATCTAGAGCCCAGGGTTGACTGCAGCGTCAAGCAAAGACTCGTAAAAGATGGCCCGGTGGGTTGAATCTCTTCCAAGCTTTCGAACAGGTTCGCTTTCCGGGTTTCAACTGAGTGACCAACACCTGCCATTGTCAGTAGGACCAACAACCACCGTGGAGCTGGACACACTTACCAAGTCCTCATCCTATTACGGGCGAATGATGCAGCGGAGGAACGTTCAAACGATTGCTTGTAGGAAACACAGGAGACGGTCCGCGTGTAGGTAGCGGGGGGGTTCGTATCTTGAATCGAGCAAGGTTCAAAGACAGCCTTGGAAACATTTGGCCAGCTGGCGCAGATGTATTTTAGGCGGAAAAAGGCAAGTGGAAGACGGGACCTCAACGGATCTCGACAGGACGGGACAGAAAACAAAAAGTGCGTAAGTGGTGACCTAGGCACTTCCGGAATTACCCTAAAACAGCTGACCGAGGTTGGGGACTGTGAACTTGAACCCACAAACTTGAGCTTGCCTAGCTAGATTCATAAGGTATATTATGTATTATAAAGTTATATGTCAATCACGGTCTGAACCAGCTGTATGCACTTGCAGCTGTTTAATAAGTCCATGAATAGGAGCCCAAGTCCAGGGAGTCCCAAAGTCATGCAAAACGCCTACATAGTTGCCGGGACGTTGTAGTACTAAGAACTGCGTCAATCCCTCCTAATCATCCACTGTCCGGTAAACACTTTCTTAAGCGCCAGACAATTTTTGCCCAGTTGTCCATGGACGTTTCTGTACTCTTGACACACTGCGGACCACCGAAACCTGCAAAACGTGATAGGTCACGCCAACCTAAGGAATCCTGTATTGCAAGCAGCCCGAGACAAGCGAAAGTACTGAAGCTCAACCCTTCCAGAGTGCGACCTGCCCACCCGTCATGAATGACTTCCAGGGTTTGCCTCGGTAAATGCATAGTGGGGAAAAAAAACCACAAGTATGACCCGTACGCCCTATATCTGATACGAATGCATCTTATATCATTGGAGCTGATGAAACCTGACATAAGTTGCAGCTACCTAGATGGACAACCTCTGCAGTGGTGGAGATGAGGAGACGGCGGGAGTCGTACTATCCGTGATACGACCCTGCCTTGCCCCACATGGTGTTACCCAGGTAATCGGGATTGCGAAGCTTATTCAATGCCAAGATATCTCCCCAACCACGTGATATTCATTTTGACGATATTCTCAAAAAATTAACTGCGCATGCGCGACCACGACGGGACTCGAACCCGCAATCTTTTCTTCCCTTCCCAGAGGCAATGGACAGTTACTGACACATCGCTGAGACTCATAGTAGGAGAGAAACGCCTTACCATTAGGCCACGCGGCCCCCGTTGTTCTCTAACTTTGCCTTTGATATCTATGAGATACTGGCATTGTAAAACTATATAAACTGCCCCACATAAGCACAGGTGGGGCAGGTCATGGACCAGTGAATTCTACATGACTATTCACTATATTCACTATATTCACTTTAGGGTTTATTCACTTTATTCACTTTAGGGTTTTTCTCATTTCATTTTGTTTTTGTTATTTTATATTGCTCTGGCCCTGATTACCTGAGCTTGATGGCCGAGCAACCAGCGAGCCGAAGTGTCAAACCTAAAGCTCAGGATATCTCCAGGAAGAGTATAAGGGCATGCCAGTGTTGGAAAGTGTTGCTGACCCCCGGCCCTGCCTTTGTAAGTTCTTTAATGCAATGACTATCATCATAAGTAATAATCCATACTAACCTATAAAGAATGAGTCCACAGGGATGAATGACTCAAATTTTTGGAGTATTTTCTACTGTACTCGGACTTGTCTGACAGCATCACACAATAATGACATTGCACTCTGCCACCTACCATGCCTCTTGACCAAAATCTCGAACAAGCGGACTTGCACTCCACCCTGATGTTTAATTTAACTGTTACAACTTTGCCACAGAGGTCGAAGTATTCTCCGGAGGCAGCCTGGAGGCTTGTCTGGAACACTAAATCGGGTTTGAAATATGGCCTACTATACCCGTAATGGCTGCAATACAATTTTTTACAACGATTGCATAGACTTATGGCGTCCACGGTCAGAGTTAACCGATGATCTTGGAAGACTTTGATTCAGGCGATGAGCACCATCTTTAGAGTAGTAATTTTGTTGTCCTGCAAAGTACTGTGACAGTATCAACCGAATCGCTTTAGATAAATCTAAACGAATAGATGAAAAGAATTCTGATTATCGAAGACTATCGAATTCGAATAAGGTACCTGCTAGGTAGGACGGGAAGAATAGCGATGAAGTGGTTGCAAAACTTCTTTGGGGGGGGTGCTAAAATGTATGAAATGTATGAAATAAAATAAAATAAAATAAAAATCAGATCTGTTGGGTTTGGTGAGATTCATTCTCTGGGTGGAGTGACAGATATATAAATTCATCACTTTAATGGACTCTTCCAACATCATTAGAACAACAATAAAATTTTCTGTATATATAAATTATTCTGCATATTCTCTGGACATAATTTGTATAATAAAGATTAATTGAAAACAAAATACCACCGATATCCCTGTATCGGTGTCTCGAACTAACCCCGCTCAGCAGCATAAGGTAGAGTTGTTCGACGACCCTGGACCTCCTAGAGCGCATGGGATCCTCTTCGCCATTCCTCGATGAACGAATCCTGGCTCCGTAAGGACAATCTCTAAATAATAGCCTGGGCAAAGAGGTCTCGTGTTGCTGTAACAGGTTCATAAGCTTTGTGGTATTGTCCGAGGGAGGGTAATAAACAAATGGGCTTGGAATAAACGGTCCTGTGCGGGAACTGCGATCTGGTATGGCATATCGCAGGGGTGCATACACTCTGCCGTGTACGCGGACAGTGGCTGTCTATTATTGTTTAAAACGGGGTTTCCAGGATTGGCTTGCAGATTGAAGTGCGGTACGGATTGATGGGAACGGGATGGGGGTCTGACTGTCTCCCAGGCTCGTTGAATGTCCAACTGGCTTGCCGAGATTGGGGCCTGACACGAAAATGATAGATCCTGTAAGTGTCCACGGTGTTGAGACTGCGTTCAGCTGACACGGCTGCTTCTCCTTCGCGAGTATTTGCGTATCCATAATTCGGTGTCCGCTCGTAATTCAGGAAGAGAAGGTTTTCAGAAGAAGCAAGAAAAAGAAATAACCACACTAGCTGGAGGTTCCTAGGATATAATGGCCGTGCCAGAATCCGCTACAAACCATAGCTGGTGAAGAGAAGCAGTGGCCTGAAAATGCATAAATTTGGTAGCTAGAGTAGTGGGTATAAAAGTGCCTTGCATGTCCATGGTAAACTCGCTGTAAACCAAGCATAATAACCAACAGTACCGCAAACGCCGTGAGAAAGACGAAGTCCAACAGCAGAATAGCAGTCTCATAAAAAGGCCGTTGACTTGGAACTAGGAAAGCCTAGCCACCATCTCGATAAGGTAATGAAGAACTTGCGATCGGGTTGACCGATGTCAAAATTCTGGGTTGTCCGTATAACAAGGTTCTCGCCGTCAAAGAATGCCTCGAGGACGCGCAAATGGTGCATCCCGACGATCGAAAACAACAAGACCTGTCCATGGCATTAGCTTTAGTCGTGACATGTTGGATCTTCGCACAGTGTCTTACCGGGGTGACAACACTCGGACGACTGTTTGGTAGTCTAAGCCGCTGGTGCATGAGACGGGCGATTACATGGACCTCTGGACGGAGCAGTTGATCGTCCCCAACAAGGCCGCTATGCATCAGAACCACAGTGTGAGGCGCTCCAATATCCGTCATATTCCATACCGCTTGTACTTGATACTCGCAATTCTCGTTCAAATCGTACACGTTCCCCCAGTCAAGGTCCCCGAAGCTAGGAAAATGAAATGAGATGAAATTCCTAGAACAAGGAGAAGGGCAGCTCACTTAGCCCTCCCAGTGCCGGTGGGAGAAGAATCTTCGTCTGGAAGGATGCAGTAATTGAAGTACTGGTTCAGATACCACGCCAGGTTTTGTCCATTGCGATTAGCGGACTCGTCAAATTGGGGGTAATAGCCGGCAATCGTGTCAATTTCCGGCTCCTCGATCGCGGAAGAATACGGCTGGAAGTAAACGGGGCCCAGGCTTCCAGGACTGTCGTCAAGCGTCATTGGGAGGTGTTGGATATGGAGCTTGAGTAGGTCGGTAACTGAGAGACGAGGGCCAAACCGGTGCAGAGATAGAAGAATGTCCCGGATTTTGATGCGGCGACATTTTCTTTCCTGCTTTATGCTGGGATCCATAACTTGAACGACCGACTGCATCTGCAAAGTAGAGTATTCGGTCGGAGGACAGAAAGGTTGTAGAAGAAAAAGGACGAGTGGGATCAACAGATCCTACGGTGCTTATTTTGATGACATGACTTTGTCGGTTTCCCCGCAACAGATCGAACCCACAGGGCAACAGCCTTACAGTTCCAAGTTTAGGGTCCTTAGATGCTTGGCTTGCATTCACTCCACTCTGCCCTTAAGCGCCAACCATCACGCTTTGGAGATTGGGAAAAGGGAGTTCATGGGGTGGATTCTCTTGGCAGCATTTCAGATACTACAATTATTATTGGGTAACTGTTCAACCGCTCGAGGTGTCACCCGAATAAGCCCCAGAGTTGACTTATTGCTGCTAACCAGAAGCAGTAGTGTAACACCAACACTAAACATCACAAAACATTCACTAGGATTCTTAGATACCCCTCTCCACGTTCCGTCCCCCGCTCCCTCTAGGTCAGACATATAAGTTCTGGGCTCCAACCTTGCCTTCAACACCAACTCAACAAAGTTCATGGGCCAACGATTCCCACCATGCCGAGAAGCAACAAACCGAGTCTCCTGCCACCGAATCCCACCGAATGGCGCACGCGTGCGGAGAAGATCGGGGTGCTAGGAAAGTCAATCCATGCCGCAGAGCTCAAGTCAGCGTCTAAGATGACTGAACGACAGTACCTGTTGCTCCAGGTCCTATGGAAGACTATCAACGCGGATCAGTTTAACTGGGAATACTTTGAGCTGAAGCCATGGGAAAATGAGGCGGAGAAACTCCTCCAGGCATACCCCTGCTGGAGAAAATACTGCGAATCGTTAGCGCAGGGTCCACGCGCAGCCGTCTGTACGTCGACTTTTGCCGTCCCTCAAGAGCTCCAGCGACACGCAGCAGTCACTGACAGCCCCATGTCAGCCAGCATTTGTTTACACCCATGAAACACCATACGAGATCTTTCACAGCCCGGCTCGCCAACTTGAGACTTGGTGACACTCCATCAAAGTCAACTGGAACTGTTCCGACCTACCCAGATGACGACGACGATGAAGAAGGGGACGGAAGTCGAACAGGCGAGGAATCTCCAGGGCCGCCGGAAATCTGGAAGCAGATGTTTCCCTAGACCGAGAACGAGCAGATTGTTAATTCAGCCATGATCACTTTTCTTATGGCGCTTACACTTCATTCCGGATTGGGGAATAAATGGAGTATCCATCGTTGTCAGCTTAAAGCTGAGTTTCCCAGTGCTTTTTTTGAAGCTCGCACGGACGGTTACTTAGTGGACAAATGGTGCAAGAAGAAGATCAGGGCGCTTATTGAGGTTAAAGCAGTGCGCAGGTCAGAAAGCATCGCTATGTCCGTCAGAATGGAGGAGGCAGCGCAAATGGTGGCCTGGATAAAGCAGCATCCAGACCACAACGGATTTCTGAATCGCCGTGGAAGGTGAGAGAGATTTCCAAGCTTCGGTTTCTTTAATCCTCGTGGCTAATGCTCAGCTGTATCCAGATGCTTTCACGTCTCTCAGGACCGACACCAAATCTTCATCATCATGGCCGAGTATGATGAAAACTATATGGGCTTTATTGACGACAGAATCCCTCCTGATGCCGGGGAGAATAGTCCTGGCGCGTTCATGACAACGCATGAATACGGTCCCTGGAACACAACCGACCCGTCACATATGAGGAAGGTTGCCCGAATCCTTGTTGCCATGGCTTTACGCGCGGAAGCTGACCGCGTTGCTGAGGAGGCCTCTGAATCCGAGTAATGATCCCCTACCGACCGAAGACGGACTTTGGTAGGCCCTTGGGGTATGATATCTCACCCTCAGTTACGGAGAGGAACGCCTTTCGGGCTAACTGGGGGCCAGAGCCCGGGGAACGAGGATGGCGGAACGCACACGAATGCAATATCTCCATCACTTACAAGGACCTGGCCTTGGCCAAATGGTCACACTTAACTGCACCAATTCGTTCCGGACCCTACTATTCAGTGGGTGCTGCCGCGACTTGCAACCATCAATCTCATTCAGTGTACCCATGTGCAGTATTGTCCTGTCTGCCAAAATGAAAATAACCCATATCCGCTTCCATTTACCCCTCGCTTATCAGCCCCTTTAACGTGTATATCCAAAAAAGACGTAACTAGTATGAGAATTCTGCCTGCCATCGAGAGCGCCCTCCCGGCCTCAGACCCTCCCGGCCTCAGACCCTCCCTCTCATGGTCCTCCAACGGTGTGCACAACAACCTGCCGAGGTCAAGAGTGTCCAGTGAATAGACAAGTGACTAAGTGTCCCTCATAATCATGACTGCAAATGCATAGCAAGGACAACCACGAGTGGTGACTAGATGGCAAACTAATCCAACGCGTCATGTTGCGAGGGAGCCGCGCCAGTCTGAAAATTGAGCTGAAGTGAGCAGTAGTTGAGCTGCCAGTATCAAAGATGCTGGACGACTGCGTCCTCGCTTTTTGGCTGCCAGGGTGAGCCGTGGTGCGGAGGTCCAATACGTAGAGCATCACAATTTGCAGAACCGAGTAGAAATCTGAGGTCCAGATGACTGGTAATGTGGACGACAATCTCGGTAGGGGGATCGTGAAGTTCCTGGTTGCTCACACTTATTGTGCCAGGACAGAGACTCAACGTAGAGAAGCTGGTGTGGCTGAAGTGGCCGTGGGTAATCCGAGTCAGAATGCTAGGCTGACGAGGAGGCGTTGCTCAGCCCCGGACAGCCCAGCGTCAACCTTCTTTCCCTCCAGAGCCTCAACAAAAGGCTGTGCAACACAACCACAGAATGAGAATGACTCACTTAATCCTCCCCGACTCACCTTGCTCACACCAACGACACCAAAGACTGAGTCACCAGTTAGTCCCTTTTATTTAAACACCATCAAGTCTAAATGACTCTGTGCTCATACGCATACAGCCGCCATGGAATTCTACGATCTCCTGCTTGTCGTTGATGCTACTGCGTCGATGAAAAATTACCTTGAATCCTTGAATATTTCCCTACCCCAGATTATCTCCATCTCCGCCGTCACAGGATGTTTCTCGCGCATTGGCCTTCTTGTGTACCGTGACTATGTTGACTGGGATGGCTGTCTACAGTTCTCCGGTTGGCTGGACGTAATAGCGACTGACTCCCAAACACAACCCGACCTGGTGGCCTTCGCTAGAAATCTCAACGCAAAAGGAGGTGGTGACTACCCTGAAGCGGCGAAGACGGCCCTCGCCAAGGCACACGAGTTGATGCGATCAGATGCAAACACGTTAATTCTTCTCTACACTGACGCACCCCCTCATACCATCGTCCCGAGGCCAGGCATGTTTACGAACGCCGACATTGAACATAGAGCCCTCTCCCGGGAAGAGTCGTTCGGAGGGATGGGGCCCTGCTTCCGAGACTGGGTTTCAGCAGCCAAGACACTGCGTGATGGCCCGAAACGATCGCAGGTCTTTGCACTTCTGGAACCGGAAATGCTGCCCAAATGTGCGACTTTCTACAATTTCCTTTGCGAGATGACGCACGGAGCTTGCATCCACGTTCGCAATTCGCAACCAGACACGATATCGAAGGCCGCGGTCGAGCTTCTTCTGGCATGGATGGGAGTCGAGAAGGAAATGGTGGAAGATATGAATAACACACTGCCCGGTGACTTGTCCCGATACATGAGCGTCGATGGTATGGTTCGTCTCGAAGGCGAGGGCGATTCGGACACGCGTCGGTTTTTCCCTGTTCCGTACACTCGGGACACTCCTGTGCTGAACAACATCACGAAGGTAACCCTGACCAGCGATGTGGTCAAAGAACATCTGCCAAAGAAATCCACCCCCGCGATGAATCCCATAGCGAGATGGAAGTCCGATTTTGCATACAGGGAAATGGCTGCCCGGCATCTCATGAGGATTATTAAGGAGGACCTCCGTGCAATCTCAATCAACCCGGTCTTTGGAGCATTGTGGAGAGCGGTGTGCGAGGATAGGACGTACACAGGGCGGGACGGCCTCGTTGACGCCTTCAGTCGAGCGGTTGGAGAGGTAAAGGATCCAGAAAAGAAAGAAGAAATGCAACACTGGCTGGACGAATCGTACAATTTCTCGGCGGAGATCCAGTCGATCATAGACGACGTCCCAGCAGCAAACCAATTCCCCTGCGTGTTTCTTGACCCGACCTTGGATTTCTCTGACGCGCTTCCAACCCAAAATAAAAGCCCACGGGCGGAGCTCCTTGAGATTGCTCGATCCTGCGATCCTCTCATCCTGCAGCGGTTGGGTCGTATCCTCACCGGCTTGACATACGTCAAGGAGGCCAGAGAGATCCCAGAGCATATTGCCAAGTCAACCAGCAAACAAGTCCGGAAGATACCACTCACGTTGGCCACTGACGACTATAACCGACAGTTCTGGAAGGTCCTCCTGCATACGATCGTCCCAGGGAGCCGGCTACCTGCTCGAGGGGCGGCTGTTCTCGCTGCCCTGACAATCCGCCTAGGTATTACCTTCCTCGCCAACGTCGCCGAAAGTGAGATGATCAACTACAAAGATAAGTGGAATAATATCGAGGTCCCTGAGACCTGGTCGATCAGCTGCATGACGCTTCTCCTCGAGGCCAACAGTGTATACCAGAAGATGCAGGAACCGAGCCAACCCGGCAAGAAGAGTCTCCTCCTCGAGAAGGATACGCGTCTGTTCGAGCGCTTGGTAGCATTCAAGTCCCTTGAACATAACCTAGACACACCACTAACGGTTCAACTTCCGTGGACGCCGAACAAAGCCACATACCGGATCGGTCCGCTGGTCACCTGCAAGGTTTGCAACTACCCGCGATCGGTCACCGTGATGGGACAACGAGGGAAATGTGGTATTTGTCTCGCTGCCGATCCCGCCAATCCGGAGAAGTATGCGACAAGAGTCAAGCTACGAGTCTCCCGAGACACGACTGCGGAATCACATGCAGTCTGGGTGGAGTGCAAAATCCCGTGTTGTAGAGCACAGTATGTTGTCTACTCTGTCGAAACGTTGAATGTCCAGGCAAAATGTCACTACTGCAGACAGCAAAGCATAACAGGGGGCAGCGGCCAGATAACTGTGGCCCCGGTTGTCGAGTACACCAAATGCCGGAGCCGTATCATATTTCCGGATGAGTACCGCCCAGCCGATTTCGACGTTTCACTTTTTACCTGTCCTGCGTGCGAGTCAGGTCGAGAGACAACAATCCAGTTAGAGACCACGGCTCGCGTACTCGCGGTGGAAAACACGATGGCGTGGCTGGCAAAAGACAATGACCGTGCCAGTGCTTCGCCATTCACGAACCGGTCAGCTTTCCATACAATATCAACTATGGGACCTTCCGAGTTCATGCGGCGCATAACCCTCTTCCCCCAATTCGACGAACCCCTGACAGTCCGAGGAAAGCCGATCCTGAACACCGAGGCGATAAAATCCATTCTGAAGGAATATCTCGCCGGGCGAAAATCTGCAAAGGCCCAATGCTCCCTTTGTTTCTTGTCTTTCTGGCCTTCTGCCTTGACTGCCGCCTGCGGACGTCGAGGCTGCCTACAGCGAATTTGTACTGGCTGCTCCGCGGCGTGGTATGGAAGCAACGCACCTGGGACGGTGATCAATGCAGCCGCCCTTACGTGCCCATTCTGTCGACGCCTCCCGGCCCCACAAAAACTGGCCAGTTACGGAAATGGCGTACACGCTGTCAGGGACCTCAACCGGGTAGTCAGCGATAGAGGAGCATGGATCTATGCATGGTGTTCGGAATGCGCAACTGCGAGGGAATACGTGGAGCGCGATTGTGCACGCGGGACGCCGCCGGCACTCCGCGACTGGACGTGCGAGAACTGCGAGGATGAAGTCCTCAGAGCTGCTGAAGAACTCCGGAGAGAAACCAGGGAACAACTTCAACGCTCAAGAGAACAAAAAGAAGCAGATCGCGTCAGTAGAATGAGACCATGCCCAAAGTGCGAGACGTTGACCGAAAAGACCTCGGGCTGCGGTCACATAACGTGTCCAGTGCAAGGCTGTGGCATTGACTGGTGTTATTTCTGTGGAGAGCAGTTCTCTGGCGAGCTTATCTACGCCCATATGACGGATGCCCATGGCGGGATATATGATGATGACGTTTATGACAGCGAGGACATTGACAATTGAATGAACTGTGTTACTTTATCAGTAAAAGAATGAGCCGGGTTCATCGCAACCTTTTCAAAATAAGGCTATATAATTGCCTTATTTACCAGGTATAAATTCAGTCAGGTGACTATAAAAACGCGTCGCGTTGATCCGCACCTTGGATATGGGTATCTTGTCTGCATCCTGCTGTCGTTGTTGGCTGAGACAGCTGTGTGTTTCGAAACGGTCCTATTTCGATATGCCTTCGCCGCAGTCAAGGCAAAACCCTGTGAAGGAAGAACGTCAGGAGGACGTATTTTGTAGTGTCCCGGACGCAGATCAGATCGCAAGACAAGCGGCCGTGCACATTGTACCGGCAGTTCCTGAAACCAACGGTACACCCGCTAGACGAGAGGTTTGCCGTGTTCGGTCTGGTTTTTTCAACCGCGCTGGCTCCTCACACAGGGCACGTCATCCCAATCCTCCGTCCCAAATAAGATCTCCGCAGAATAAGACCGAAAACCCATACAACCGCTGTTCTTCCTCGGCTACTCGGCACTCTTACCGTGTGGAATACTAGTGCGGCAGTGCCAGGCCTACTAAAACCCGTTCATGGTCTGAACATATTGTCTTGTTAAGTGCGACAATCCGCGCCGGTTGTCGACGTGTTACACTGTGGTATGTGCTTTGGCTTTTATATGAACAACAATACCACCCCTGGTCTTCCCGGAAGATTTGCTTATCGGGACCCCGAAGTCATACACCTTGTTCGAGCCTAGGTGTTCAACGCATATTCCGTGGAACACAAATATCAACCGTCTCCCGTCCCTAGGAGAATGAAGACAGGACCGCGGATGTGCAACAGCGTCTGCGTGCGAGAGAGGTGGTTACTCTGGGTATGTAAGGATACTAAATGGCAGCGAGTCGCATATCTGCACAGCATGCTTGCGTATGATGAAGGCTTCGGCTTAAGGAAGTGTGTTGAGGTAGTGGCTTATCTCTCAGCGGAGCTTCCCAAAGGTAAGTAGTTGATCAGTTGCTTTCTTTTTGGTTATGATCTTGACAATTCACACGGTCTAGCGTTTCATTATTACCCATTGCTAACAAGTATAGAATCGTAGCAATTCCGATGGAGCGTCGGCAAACTAGAGAGTCAAGCCTCCTTAGTTGCCGATCAGACCCACCCTGTCCTGAAAGTCCGAACTTTGGTGCCTGGTTTGATTTTCAGTCGGATTCCTTTCCCTTGCCTGGCTTGCGTGGATTTGCGTGCCCCCTGTCCATCATAATGGAGCGGCTATCCCCTACATGATCTTACGTAGCTCGGACCAGGAAATATCAACGGCGCAGGTTCTGGCAATTACAACAGCAAATCGGCTCTGAGGATTTCAATTGAAAAGGAAAGAAACACACCATGGCGTCCACGGCCATTACCGGGAAATGTTCAGGGGAACTCGAACCAGACCTCTATCTCGTAACCTTTGCCGAATCAGACCCGTCCGATCCCCTCAACTGGCCACTGCGAAAGAAATTTCGCGTCACATTCATTGCCTGTGCCATGATCTTTCTCACCTCCTTCGCGTCGTCCGTCTTCGGCCCCGCGACTCTTACAACATCAACAGAATACTCTGTCAGCCAAACAGTCATGAATCTCGGTGTGGCGCTCTTTGTCGCTGGGTTCGCTGTCGGGCCGCTATTCTTTGCGCCGCTTTCCCAGATCGTCGGGAACTCGGTGCCGTTGTTTATTGCATTATTCGGGTGTGCGATCTTCCAGATCCCGCAGAGCCTTGCCACCAATCCCCAAACGATTATAATCGCGCGGTTCCTGCAGGGGACGCTGGGCTCCGGTGTCCTTGCTGTCGGGTCGGGGATGCTCGCGGAGGTGTGGAGTATCCATACTCGAGCGATTGCGGTTGGGTTGTCAGCGACGTGTATGAATCTGGGGAGTAGCGTCGGCCCCATCGCGGGGAGTTTTATTCTGGATCGATATGGCTGGCGGTGGATCGGGTGGGTTACCCTGCTCATGTATGCGGGCGTTGGGATTTTTACTCCGTTCACAGTACGGGAAACCTCGCGAAAGAGGATCCTAGAACTCAAGGCGGCGCGAATGCGAAAGGACACCGGGGACAAGGGGTACCATGCCCCGAGCGAGAAAAGTTCCCTTGACTTGGCGACGCTGCTGCAGCGGTATGGAAAGATGCCGGTGTTAATGATGGCGCAAGAGCCGATTCTCATTGTGATCATCCTCTACCTGACCCTGGTCTATGGCACGCTGTATCTTTCCTACCAGATGTTCCCTTATGCGTTCCGGGGCCGCGGGTGGAGTGCTCCGATCGCCAGTCTGCCATTTCTGAGTGTGATTCTCGGCGTGCTTACAGCGTGGGGGATTGTCTGCCTGCATACTATTTTCTCCTACTGGCGAAAACTAAGGAAAGGAGCCACCACTCCCGAAGACCGACTCCCGCCCATGATACTCGGAGCCTGTATGCTCGTCCCGTCCTTACTCTGGTTTGGCTGGACAATCCGCACGCACTGGATAGCCGAGGTGATGTCTTGCTTCTTCCTTGGCTGCGCCCTGCAGCTTATCTTCATCAGCGGCATTGTCTATATCGTCGACGTGTATGTGCCGAATGCGAACTCGGCCATCTCGATCCATGTCGCGGTTCGCAGCTTGGTCTCAGCAACGTTTCCGCTGTGGGGGGCAAATGTCTATGAGAATCTCGGGGTGGAGTGGACGGCGACGATGCTGGCGGCGTTGGGCGTCCTGCTTATGCCTAGTCCGATTGCGTTTTACTTTTATGGGCCGACCATTCGGTCATGGAGTCGTTTCTGTGAGGCAATAGATTGAGGTTTAGAAAGGGTAGAGTAGATCTAATGGAGGTTTCATATATTGTTTGATAAGTCGTTAAGAGCCTATTAAGCTGGAGTGGCATCTTGATATCCAGACTAGCTCACTATCCGAATGACTGTGGGATAAATATAGGAATACTGGAGCTCTCCCTAAGACCTTCGATTGATATGAATCCATTCCTGTATTCCTAGGTTCCTAGGTGAACACCCGTCATCTAATTACAAGTTCCATATAACAATTGTCAGACACTAGTATTCAATCACCGAGGTTTAATAGGACAAACCGTACAGGTATCGTGTAAATGTGGCGGGTGTGATACTGGGCCATGTTTGGAGTAGACCGCGACACTAGCTACCAGCGTGAACAGCTTTGGTGCGTGTGTATACGGGACCTTTCTGAAATGTAAGTCCCATGCCAAGTTGTACACGAACGGAAGACAACGATATCAAAACGGAAATCAACAGTTCACTCACTTTGCAGGAATCAACGGTATCAGGATATCGGTACCATACCTCCCCCTGTACACCAGACGCTCCTCGAGCGGACCAGAATGATCCAGTCTAGGTAGGTTGGGGGTATATGACTCGATCTTGCTATAAGAGCAGCCATTGTCGGAACCGGATGCCTCTGCTTGCGCGTCGCGTTTTTTGGTGGCTGACTTTGTTTCACGCTGTCCTCGGGGGGTTTTGGGCTTCACCACATGGCCAGGTCTTTTGGGGCAGACGCCCCGCTCGTGTACGTTTTTTGCGTCGAGTCGGGAAAACGTCTTGTTGCAATATTGGCATGTCGGCCGTGGCCCGGGTTATGGGTGGCTACGCATATGAGCGTGCTGGGCCCCCTTCGTTGGGAACCATAGACCGCAACCAGGTTCAGGGCACACGGCACCTTCTATTTCCCTGGGGAACCAGTTGCGGGTCTCGGTAACCTCACGGAGAGCAGTAAACCCATTCGAAAGCGCTAGCTTTATTCCGCCGATAACCGTGATATTCGCAACATATTGATGTGTCGATTGGGAAATACCTTCCAGGTCGTCGTCGAAACTGTGATAGATAACTCGTAGCGCATCTCGGCCCGATACTTCGTAGAATCTCCGAGGGTCATCCGCGAAGATTCGGATCGTAAAAGGGACCTCGTCGACATAAAGTTGGAATAGGGACTTGAAGTCGGCCAGATTGGTCGTCAATCCGTCCCAACCATTCACAACCAACTCGACTGGTCGCTTCTCCGCCTTTCCGGCGTCCAAGATAGCACAGAGCTTCTTACCAGCTTCTCCCCGTCTCGGTATTTCCTTGTTGGACGATTGTATAAAGGCGAGAAAGTCGATCGAATCGTCCTGGCTCAAGCCGTACAGCTCCTCGTACTTCTTACAAGTGTACCGTAGGCTGCGAAGCAGGTAATCCCTGCCTCCTGCAGAGCCCCGTGGCCAGTGCAGTTTGAAGACCGCGCAATAAAGAGGATGATCTTATTAGAGTTCATGGTGATTTGTTTATAGTGCTTAAAAAGGTAGTATAGTAGTCCGTGGTTGATCAATTGAGAGACGGGAGGAGAAGAGAAATTGGAACAGGGGGTCCTTTACTGTAGGAGGCAATGTGTTCAGCTACCTGAGGCGAGCAGGAAAGGCCCTGCGTGTACGGGGACGTGTCAACTACCATCGCAGCGAGGCAGCGATGGGTAGATTTCCTTTCGCATCAGATACGTAGATGCTGAACTCATGGCTTAGTTTAGTATACTTCGAGTAGTCAGTTTTAGCATGGACCAACGAATGACTTGCCAATCCAATAAACCTTCCCAGTAATACTGTCATATAGTACCTTAAGGTAAGCTTTACACCAGCTAGGTTGATATCACCAAGAAGTACTATCGCGATTCCACAGACCTCTAAGGCTGTCTCCTCACTTCAACAATCAGGAAATTCCATTCATCCATGGTCTTATACATGTCTTCCATTCACAGTAAGTTCATATTTCTTTCTCCCTGAACTTGTCGGTCTCATTTCTCCAGTCAATTCCGGTGTTATTATTTACTTCTCGCATAGATCCACTGCGAGAACCAAGTGTTCTTCGGCGTTTATACACTTGCACCGCGAAAGGATCGAGTGAGGGGGTCTTGACAGGATCATGTAGTTTCTGCTCCAGCACGTCGGCCACTAACGGTATCAGACATTCGACCTCGGGCTCAAGTCCGCTCTCTTTCTCCCTGGGCTTCTGCAAAGAACTCTTTGGAATCATCAGATTATGATATCAGAGATAGTATCTACACATAATACCTCAATATTTGGGAAAGTGAGTCTATCCGACAACGAAACATCCTGTATGAACGTATTAATGAGACTAATGAATCTAGAGGGCGGGGTGTGTACATTACGTAGATCCTCTGGGAGATCGAGTCATTTCCTATCGTCGTGCTTCGGAGATGGGACCTGGATATTGAACGGAGATGGGGAGTGTTCTCGTTTGGAAGACCTTGGGTTTGGCTCTGCGTGAGATAAGCTCGTCTGTTGGGTATGCTCAGATCTGATGAGTTGTATCCTGCAACGGCCAAACTCATGGTCTCTACCTCCGCATGTTTCGCAAGGAGGTGCCCGGGGGCAGTGAGCTCGGGTGGGATGCCGTTGATGATAAACGAGCAGGAAGGCGCGTGGCAAAAAGTAAGTTTCTGGATAACAACAGGTAAATGTACGTCAGTTCAGTTATCATTCGACAGGAAATGGTGGATACGGCTAGAGGTGCATACCAGGAATTATACCTGGGTTACAGGTGTCAGAGGGGCTTGTGAGAAAAAGACAGATGGAGTAGAGGCTGAAGCAGTGGTGGATAGAGAAAAGGGAACACATAAAGAGAAAACCTGGGCAGACAGCATGCGGATAGGTGGAATAAAATGAAGTGAAGGCTGGAGTGAATAGCAACAATCCAGCACAAGGAAACTTCCAACATGATTATGCTTCACAAGTGTAACGTACGCCCATCCGGACACTGTCGAACACAAAATCACTTCCAGTATTGATGCGACTTCGCCTGAGCCCGAAATTTCCAGTTCGCTTTGGCCGGTTATGACCTAGGTAGGTCCCCGAAACCATGTTCCTAAATCCAAGCCACAGGTCTTCGTTCTCCACGGACCCAGTAATTGCCGGGGTGAGCATCCGATTCGGGGAGGGTGAGAGAGCCGTCATGGAGCGTTATCACGCGGTGGGTCTTGGAGTCGCGGATTACGAAGAGGGCGTCCTTGCGGGGGAAGGTCGGCTGGGGACGGCCGTCTTCGTAGATGCTGCTGTGGGTTGGGGTGGTGCATCGATCGTCGTCAGAGGCCTGGGAAGAGGTCTCGTCCATGGTCGCGATTGAATGTGTCTGCAAACGTCAGTCAGATAGCATGGCACTTGAAATGACACCGCAAATACTGCAAAAGTAAGTACTGATATGTGTTGTTGTAGCTTGATGAGAGCATAGTAGGATAGGTAGTTTGATGGGTGGGTGAGAAAGAAGTCACAACAACACAAGTTGATTTCAAGATTCTTGACAGCGCCCACACGACTGCGGGGTTCTGCAAACGCGCAACGCAACTACTTTCCACCTTCACTATCCTTCTATATTCATTGTCAAATCAAACAAAACTACACCATGTTCCGAATCGTTGTCTCATAATCCTCCGGCTCCCTTCCCAGGATCTCTCCCAGGGTCGGCGTAACAACAGCCGTCTCTCCCAGACGAATGGCATCCCAGGCCGTCGTCCACTCCCTCGACAAGTCAACCCCGTGGTACGTATGCCGACCTTCATGAGGAAGCTTCACATACTCATCCACGCTGATTTGACGCAGCTTTACATCCTTTCCAACAGCCCTGCCCAACACTTCAACTGTCTCCTTCAATGACCATTCCTTTGACCCCGTGAGGAGGACAATCTT
This sequence comes from Aspergillus egyptiacus, assembly GCA_025688805.1. Classification (NCBI taxonomy): domain Eukaryota; kingdom Fungi; phylum Ascomycota; class Eurotiomycetes; order Eurotiales; family Aspergillaceae; genus Aspergillus; species Aspergillus egyptiacus. Next base: position 11,650 of record MU628482.1, on the reverse strand, counting down.
ATTCACGTACGGGAACTCCTCTGCTGGGTTGCCACCAGTGGCCGTCGCATACCTTGCCACGAGCTTCGCCGTCGCTTCGCCGAGTTCGTCCCGCTTCACCCAGGACACGCCCGGCCCGCTCCCGTCATGCGGAATCTTGATCTCATCGCTCGGCGAATGCAAATCAAACCACGAGGTATAGATGGGGAAGGATTCAGAGTACAGTCCCTCCCGCACGCTCGTGTAGGTCATCGGACCGCCGAGTTCGGAGAGGTATTTCTCTGTCTTGAGATGCGCACCCATGACATGCGCAACGGACTTGTCGGTATAGTTTCCGGCAAAGCCGAGGGAAGAATAAAAGATATGCTTGACGCCACTGTTTCTTGCAGCATCAATTGCTTTTTTGTGCGCCTGCTGATTGTTAACTCCATTCGTTTACAGGTGAAGACGGGCCTACGTTGAATCGATGTTCGATCTCGAAAGACGCATACGAGATGAGCATTAGCACGTCGACATTATCAAATGCATGCTCCAGCGTCTCTGGCTGGTCATAATCAGCGTAACGGATAGTCGCGCCGGCATCTTTCACGGGCGAGAGAGACTCGGGCTTGCGGGCGATCAGGATGAGTTGCGATGCGGGAACGAGCTTAACGAGGTGGTTGACGATGCTGCCTCCGAGGCCGCCGGCTGCGGGAAAGACGCCGATTCGGGACATTTTGGTTGGGGTTTTGACTGCTGTTCGCAAGGACCTGCAGGAATTATGGGATGCTTAAATTGTTGGGCTGTGGTGAGGTTGTCCGTCCCCACTTTAGAAATGCTTAGAAATCTCCGACCCGCGCCTCGCCAGAATGCGACGTCATCTCCGCTCTCACCCGAAGTATACAAAACAATGGCTAATGTAATGATGAACTCGCAGAGACCCCAAACGGTATGGAAGTATCTCATCTGCATGGCCTGACCTGTGACCAGTATTTGCAGAATGTCCGTCTCGCGCACTTTGAACGTCGACTCCGAAAGATATTGCCGAGGCTGGGTTACGATGTCGGAAATATATATTTATCAACTGCAGGCCGTCAAGAAGAGTGTCACCGCAGCGTCCCGGTCAACTCCTGCATATACATACAAAGCGGACAGAATTTCCATCCATATATGCAGCATGCGGCGGAGGGTAATTCGGCGACCACAGTCCACCAAACAGACACCAAGAGCTCAGATCTCCGGCCCTACACACTTCACCCCGCTTTCTGCAGGTGCACAGACTAGATCAGCAGCACAGACCCCAAGAATCGACACCATAATTGACCCTACATGTGATCAAATGTGAGTAAGAGCTGAAGCGCTGGCTTGTCGCGAGTATATCCGCAAGCTGCTCTTGGCAGGGACAGAATAAAAAGGACAAAAATCCGGTCCGACCCGTAGCGCTGAGTTGGTCATGGACTCAAGGCACCCGTGGACAACTTTAACTTCCGCTCAACCATACTCCGGCCTCATATCAAAGTAAATATCACAATTTCCAACCCACCTGCCTGCTTCGCCAAAACCATCAAACTCCTGCAGGAAGAACATAATCTCCCGTGCGTCTCCATCACCCTCCCCTCAACCACCAACAACCCTACAGCAACATTCAAAGACGACCTCGACGTCGCCTGCAATGCAATCGCTACCCAAACTTCAGAGGCCCAGGACGTGGTCGTCGTCGCCCACTCCAACGGCGGGATGGTCGGGAACAGCGCCACCAAAGATTTCACGCAGCCTAAAGACATCAAGAGGAGATCCGTCATCGGGTTGCTTTTGATCGCGTCGGGCTTCACCCGCTCCCGGCCTGGCGGATCAATAAACAAACCGGATACGCAGAGCTTGTCGCGAACTCTTCTATCATGACCTACCCGCCGAGGAGGCGGAGTACTGTGTCTCACAGCTGAAGGCGCAGAGTCTGAGGACTCTGTCGAGGGCCAGGAGTACACATACTCCGGGTGGAAGGATGTACCGGCTTGGTATATCGGTACTGTCGAGGATAGGGGCTTACCGGTGGTGGCGCAGCGGATACAACTGGGTATGGCAAGGGAGATGGGCGGGAAGATCGAGCATAGGGAGTAGCAGACGAGCCATTCGCCGTTTTTGAGTCGACCACGGGCGACGGTCGAGATTATTTGTGAGGCTGTGCTGGCTTTTACTTTTCGGGGGGAGTCTGCTGGTACGTCTGATATGGGTGGACGTGGTGAGGAGGTTGCGGTAGTGCCTAGGGCCGTTCTGTCGAGGCCTTCTACCTGGCTTAAGTTTGGACTGCTTCTGGCTTTAGGGCGTTTGCTGGGAAGGGCTATCTTGATATTCAGCTGGGGGAGGGGGTTGTGGAGGTCTATCTTTCCGTAGCAGCTGCCCAACCAAAGCTAGGTGGTCTGTATATACCTGAAAAATATAATCTCTTCTCTGTTATCCGTATCTAGCACCCGTGAAGGCAAGTTTCAAACATCCTCTACTCAGGACGCTTCCACCCACCCTCAGCCTCAAATATCTTACCAACCTCCTTCGCAACCGCAAGCAGATGCTGATCCCGACACCTCGCCGCCACAAGCGAAACACCCACCGGCAGACCATTCTCCCCTTTGAACCCGGGAACATTCACAACGGGCGTATGCAGTGCCTAAACCACTGAATCAGCAGCTGCCCTGAGCAAATACCAAACAAAGGAAAGGAAACATACCGTCCACATGCAATTAAACGCCGCACTCCCCGTCCCCTCACTAATCAACGACGCCTCACCCGGCACACTGGGCGTAATCAGCGCCGCATAACGATCCGCAATCTCATCGATCCGAGGCCTCAGCATCGCAATCCCATCAAACGCCTCCAGCTGCTGTTTCCGAGAATATCCGGCCGCATTCTCAACATGGTCAATGAGCAGCTCATGAATCTGCCCCTTATCAACCCGATACTCCGACAGGAAGGACGCCCGGCCGGCCGCCGCCATGATCTTCGCATGCCAGTCGGGCGCATTATCAAACTCTCTGGGTAGGTCAATCTCCTCAACGATCGCACCGTGTTTCTGCAGTAGCTCCTTGGCCGCTGACATCGCAGAAATCGTCCCCTCCTCCGCCGCAGGCCAGACAACCGTCTTGACGAGCCCAAACTTCATCCCCTTCACCCCCTCCAACGCCTTACCAGCCTCATCATCCCTAAGTTCAAAAACCTCCGCCAACAGCTCCAAATCCTCCACCGCGCGGGCATAAAACCCAATCGTATCCAGAATGAGCGAGTAAACCTTCTGACCCTCCCGACTGATAGCCCCCCACGTCGGCTTCAGCGCGTAAATCCCGTTAAACGAGCCCGGCCGGATCGTGCTCCCGCCCGTTTGCGTGCCCAGGGCGAGCGGCACCTGGTAGTCGCCGACGGCGGCGCCGGAACCGGACGAGGAGCCGCCGGGGGTGCGGGCGGGGTTGTGTGGGTTGCGGGTCGCGGGGCCGGCGGTTGTGGCGGCGAATTCGGTGGTGGTTGTTTTTCCTGGTGGCATTAATAATCATATACACATATCAAGGTCAATGGAAGTGGGGAGTAAGGTACCGAAGATAAGAGCGCCCGCGGCGCGGAGAATGGCAATCGAGGCGGCGTCAACGGGGACCTGGCTGGATTTGTAGAGCGGGGAGTTGTGCTCCGTTGGCATATCTTTCTCCCGTCATTCCTCCAGTCAGTCCTGACTTTATTGCTTCTATTTTCAACCATAAGGAAGGTAGCGGGGGAGGTACCCTTGGTATAAATAACATCCTTCACACCAACCGCAACCCCATGCAGCGGCCCGCGGCTCTCGAGCGGGATCTTGTCTAGTTCTTTGGCCTGTTTGAGGACATACTCCGGGTCAAGGTATGCCCATGCCTGCACGGCGGAGTCGCGGGCTTCGATGCGGGAGAGGAGCGAGCGAGCGTAGGACTCGACGGTGAGGGTTCCTTCGCGGATTAGGCGGAGGGCTTGTGTTGCTGTGAGTTTGTAGGGGTCCATTGTGTTTGGTAGGGTATTAAGGTATAGGAGAGAAGGTTATGGAGGGGTTGGGAGGGAGGGGAGTGTGGGAGTTGGAGAAGTTATAATGTGGTTGCTGATCAGTGGATTTCTCCAATTATTTGTTTTGGTAGATTATCAGTTCGTCAGATTATAATAACTAGCAATAGAGATAAGCTATCGCATCGCATCAAACACTCATCTTCTTCTCCAACTCGGCCTCCCCCTTCGGAACCGCCTCCGACACCGACAGCCCCTCAATCGCCTCTTTCTCCCCATCAAAGAACCCATCTCTCCCCCCAGAACAAAGATACTCCCATTTCACCGGCACAAGCTTATACACATCCGGGAAGACGCGGAATTTAACAATCCGAAACAGCACAAAATACACAACCCCCGCAACCGCAAAGGTCAACATCCAGCCCATCTTGAACATATTCTTCGCCGCCTCATTCACAGCCTGCGGCTGGTACTCGCCCACCAGTCCCGGTAGGCCGAGCGCAACGCCAGCGATCCACGCGAACGCAGCGAACCAGTTCGTGCCGGACCAGAACCAGTACAGGCCGGATTTTGTCGCGTCGTAGAGGGAGGGGACGTGGATGTTGCCTTTGCGGGAGAGGTAGTCGACGATGATAATCTGGGTTTATTAGCATTTTCCCTGGACAACAAGTCTTCGGCAGAAGGATAATGGTGAGGGAGGACGTACAGCGCAAAGCGGCGCCATGAAGATATTATAACTCCCCAGGAAGGAAAGAAAGGCGCTCGCATTGGCGAGGAGCTTCCACGGGACGACGGCGATACCCAACACAGCGCAGAGGATCTGGCCCCGCCGGATAGTCAGAAACCGTGGAAAGAGACCGGTCATGTCGGCGCCGAACGGGATCGAATTGCCGCCAAAGTTGGTCCCAAACTGGCTGAACATGAAGCTGAAGGCGACGAGCCAGACGGCCGTGCGCGAGGCGGGCGTCCAGTAGTGGTCGAGGATGGCCTCGAGGAGGTCCCAGATATTCCCTATCTGCGTTAGCGGTCGACCAGTACAGCATAATGAGGGGAAGAAGTACAGTAAGCAGTCCCCCAAGCACCCTGGATCGAGGCCGTCGAAGCCAGTCCAAGGAAGAAGACAATAACCTTGGAGAAGAACACAGCCGCACCCTGCGGCCAGCCCGCGTCCCGAGGCCGCTTGCAGTACCGGGCCAGATCAGGCTGGTTCACCAGCATGGGCGACAGACTGCCCATGATGACGTTGATGCCGTCCATGACGGCCCAGCCGAGGTTGGTCGTCGCTTCAGAGGAACCCTGTGAGGCCAGACTGATGCTCGAGATTCCGGCGCCATGGGCTAAGCACCAGCCGAAGAGGCCGAAGGTGACGAAGGGCATAATAACACCCTTGACGGTGAACACCCAGTGGATTTTCGTCGGGTGGACGAAGCACTACTTCGTTAGCCTCGCTTTCATACAGTAGGGTAGTCACATACAAATGGGAGCTCCAGCAACCAGACAAGGAAAAAGCACAGCAACTGCTTAGACGTTACGTCCGCCCCGGCAGGTAGCTGATTCGGGAAATCCACCCATTTGTATCCGAACATGCACCGGAACATCAGGCTGAGCAGGTTTGCGCCGTAGTACGTCTGTATCCCGTACCAGATGATGCAGACGACCGCGCGGATGAAGATGAAGAAGTAGGAGCCGTACATTCCAAAGGCGGCGCGTGCGACGACGGGGCTGCAGCAGTCAGCACAGGCTTTTATTCAAAAAGGAGAAAAGCGTACAAGCCAACGTGATATGTCGCCCCCGGCCTTGCCATGCCTGTTACCGCTACCGCGGCGATAAATGAACCCAGACAGCATGAGATGAATGCTTGATCCCATTTCTAATCTTATCAGAAAATGCGAGTATTGACATGAAGCAGACTTACCAGTCCAGTAGCCACCAACGAGGCGGCAACATTCCACCCCGTCGCCCCAAACGCAACCGAAAACCAGTATAGCGGAAGATTGAACCTGCAAAGTCAGTCTCCCACCCCATCATCACGACCAGAATAAACCCACCAAGTCCACGTCCGCTCCTCTGGATACGTCGGCTCGAGATCCTTATTCGACCACCGTCCCTTGCCGATGGCCTGGTGGTTCTCCGGCGCCTCGTCGGTCTGAATGAACTCGATGAATCGCTTCGTGGAGCGCGAGAGCCCGCTGCCTGTCATTGTGACTGAGTTTCCTACAACGGTGTGTATGCACGGAGCAGGGATCGTGCCATGTGGCTGCTCTGGCTGCTTTCATATAGGGCTGGGTTATCATGACGTGGGCTGGATTGATAGCGGTCTTGATAAGATGAGTCTGGGCTGGCTTGGCTGCGAATGGCATAGATGCGATAGCTTGGTGTCCTCTGATCGTCGAGTAGTTTGGTGCTAGCTCGTTGATTATCGATATAGTCGGAGGTCCGAAGATAAGCTGAGGTCTAGGAGTAGAGCTGCCGAGCCCTAGTCGCTGATACGAAGAGATATTCGGATGATATCGGGAGTCCGACGATAGACATTCACCCACTACAATGTTGACAACGTTGATAGGATTAATTCAATATCGAAGTCTAAATTCAAACTGTATGCATTCCAAGATATCTAATCTAAGCAAGACACCCCTTCTTATACGGATATTCCTTCCTAAACGCCTCCGCGATCTCGGTCCTAGTAGCCACCCAAACCCCCTCCTTCTTGCTAATATAGTCCACGAAATCCTTCAGCGCCTTGAACCGACCCGGCCGCCCAATAATCCTACAATGCAACCCGACCGTCATCATCTTCGGCATCCCCTCCTCGCCCTCCTCATACAGCACATCGAACGCATTCTTCATATGGTCAAAGAACCCCTGCGGGTCGCGGAACCCGGAGCCCGCAGTATGGAACTTGAAGTCATTGCAGTCGTACGAATACGGAACCATCAGACAGCCCTTGGGGCTGGGGCTGTCGCGCTCGTGCTTCAGGTCAATCCAGTAGGGGACGTCGTCGGCGTAGGTGTCGCTGGCCCAGAGGAGTTCCTCGCCCATTTCCTCGTAGACCTGCGGTACCAGCGTGCGCGAGTGCGGGCTCGGTCGCCCGTAGTACCAGCCCTTCGGGGCGTAGCCGGTCAGGCTCTTCAGCGAGGTGATCGCCCGCCGGATGTAGTCTTTTTCTTTCTCGATCGAGAAGTCGTGGTAGTTGACCCAGCGGTAGGCACTAACTTTTATCAGCCTACCCTTCCCATATATATATATAGGCAGAAAGGAAAGGAGGGAACATACTGCGAAGCAACATCATGACCCTCCTGCACGCATCTTGTCGCAACCTCCGGATTATGCTCGACGGCGCGGGCCACCGCATAAAGCGTAAACTTCATCTTGTAGGCATTGAAGAGGCGGAACAGCCGCCACCAGCCCGCACGGCTGCCGTACTCGTACTCGGACTCGCAGTTGTAGTTGCGCTCGTTGATGGACGGCGGGCCCATGGGGTTTTCGCGCAGGTTGGGCTCCGACATGCCGTCGCCTTCGAGGACGCTGTGTTCGCCGCCCTGTTTTTGTTAGCTTCGTCACAGGATAGTGTATTCGTAGGTAGGTGGGTAGGTACCTCTTCATAGTTGATGACGAAGGAAACGGCAATCTTTGCGCCGTTGGGCCATTTCGGGTGGATGCTGCTCTCGCCGTAGCCCTTGAAGTCGCGGTCGAAGCCGTAGTCGGGGTGGGGGGCGTATGCTTCGGGCATTTTCAGGATGGCTCCAATTTGCTGGTTCAGGAATGATGTGGGATGGACTGGCTGGTTACTGTAAGTAGAGTCAGATAGGGCGGTGCTTAAGTATTTGGAGGTGGGACGCTTATCGCGGCGTGGGAAGAGGGAAGGGTCGGGATTGACCTCATTAGTGGCGTCGAAATGTTTCGGTGATTTGGAGACACTGCAGTCGATATGATTATCAGTGGAGGTTGGGGTAGTTAGATAGGAGCTGAGGTTGCGTATTCCGGTCTGGTTGGGGTAGAAGACGGGCATGTTGGTGTAGTCCGGGTCATTCAACTGATAGGGACTGTTGACACTGCGGTCTCCAAGCCGTGATATTGCATAATCCTATACCACATAGCAACTTTCCCACAGGCATGGCCTGCGATAAGTATTCGATAAGTATTCCAGGTCTACTGGGGGTTTCCAGTAACCTAACGAACAACAAGCTGCCTCGGATGATTAGCAGGAGACTCGCTACTAGCAACGATCAGCGAGCTAACACTCTCGGCAGTCCGGCGGGGCTCCGATCAGCAACGTGGCATCGTGGCATCTAATCGGGTGAAAGGGGACGATAAGTGATAGCCAGCCACATCATCAATAATCGGAGTCATTGAGTCCACGGAGATATGAGATAGAGCCATATCTCCAGATGGGCTGTGGATTACAGATTACAGCAGGTTGTCTCTCCACAACCCTAAGGAATCCAATGCCTTGGTGTTGGGATGCAGGTCTCAGATTAATAAATGAGCGTGTGTTATAGCCAATAAAACATGCATTTAATGCATAACTAACATTGCTCATGACTCAGCTGGATGCATGCCCTGCATATGCATGCAGGGCCTACTGCGATCCCTGCCGCATTTAATATCCGACCATGGCCTGAGCACCAGGGCGTACCAAAATAATACAATAATTGTGTAGTATGAGATAGACCTATATCCAGTCTGTACACACAGGCCCAACATCATCGTCCAAACGGCTGATTGAATTTAAAGCCCTATTAAAGCCCTAAAACAGTTCTAAAAGTAGACAAATACAAACTGGATTTTTAGAGTTTGCATAAAAAATATAATAATTATATCAAGATAATGCTACTAATAATCCAATATTTTTTATTTTCGAATATTTTTCTAATTATCTAACGTTGGCCTAACATTATTGATTTAGAAGGATGATGTTTTTTATTTCTTACTACTGGTTATGTATAGTCTCAAGAAAACGTTAGGATCATTGGAAATCATTAGATCCAAGTCATATGGCCATTTTTTGAAACCGCAATCCACGGCATGGAGAGGAAATAGTAGTACCCAATAGAGCTCCTTGGAAAACCATTGCAGGAGATGACTTCCTTCTCTGTTTGTCACTGTAGGTTCCTGCAGAAGGAAGGTACTGGCTGTTTGGTTAGAGTTCCTATTGAACTACGTCTCTGTGCTCATGAGTTGGAACTAAAGTGCAGCAACACATAATCACTATTAACTTAGTCACTCATTTACTAGCCCTAGAATGCAAAATACGAATCATTACTTCTGTCCGTGTCCCATTTGCGGGCTCATCCTGTTACCAGACCCTAAGCCGTCCCGCTCGTGGCCAAAACTGATCCACTGGCTGGCCCAGGTGCGAGGAATCTACAAGAGCGACGACCGGGTCGCCGTGACAGGGGTGGGACTAGTCCGCCGGGGAATTCTTTCGGTATCCTTCAACCCTAATATCGCCGATAGCAGCGCCGAGGGCATGTACGGGGCGTGGGCACTCCAAAATAGATTGGGACCGAACTGGGCGTTTGGCATGCACGAAGCGTGTTGGCAGTTGCTTCTCTGCAGGTTCCGCGGGAGAATCCCCACCGCGGAGATTGCCACGAGGTTGTTCAACATCTTTTTCTTCCTGCCGCACGTCGATCGACAAGAAAGGACGATTCACAAGGACAGACCACTGCCAGGCTCGGACCCCGGTGCCGTCCCGACGATGGAGGAACTCGAGAAAATGGCAGATCCTGAACCAGATGACCCCGACGAGGGCTCGATAAAATGGGAGATCGACCTTTCCACGCTGGATGACGACTGCCTCTTTCCGGACTTTGGGACCCCAGTCAATTACCGGCGAGCGGTGCTGGGGGTTCGGAAATGTGTGCAAAACGGACATCCGTCTCTAGTTAATCGAAAGAGGATTGCCAAATGGGTGCAGTCCTTTGCTGCTCTCATCGAGTTGGATCCACGTCTGCCCGCCGAGCCTGGGACCGCAGCTTCAACGGCTGTACCGCAGGGACATGGTCGATTCCGGCTGTCCAACACGAACAAGCTCGTCCAGGTAAAGCAGTCTGTCTCAGGAATGTTGGCCCCCTTTGAGTACAGAGGCCCCATCATGAAAGGCTGCCGCGCTCAATGTTACAAGATGCGGACTTTCTCGCCTCTTCCTGATTTTGAATCCGCACGTATCGCTGTCGCACTTATTCAGTTAGGACAAGAGACATACGTGTCTGGTATTGCCTGCGCTATGTCCAGTGAACACGCGGCTACGGAGTTCAGACTTGGGTTTATTCAGAATCCCGATCAAACAGAATATATCACAATCCAGCCCGGCAATACCCTCATGAGCCTGGTAATCTCCACCTGTGAGCAAGGGCTAAGAGCAGTCGAGGTCATTACGGAACCGGGTGGTTCGATCGGATTCGCCGGCGAGCCCATCGAGAAGAGAACTGGATTCTCACGCCATGTATTGGACCTCCCACTCCCCTCTCAGCCATGTTGCATGGTTGCCGGATTTGACGTGAGTGACATCTCCCTGGTGTGTTGGTCTGCTAACAGATTGTGCAGAGATATAAGATGGTCTACTTTGGGATTGGAGACTTTGTCAGTTAGTCTATTGTCGCCATGTTGTATTTTTACTTAGGATTAGCAGTAGATACTAGTGTCGGTAGATACTCAGTACGAGTAGGCTTATCATGAGGATTCCTCTACAAGAGACACGTTGCACTTCCACCTGTACTCACATCATCAATTTTAAATGCGCTCTACCCCACACACCATGCTCTAAAATTAACCTGATGAGTGACTGCAGCTATCAAGACATCAGCAGGCCTACAGCATCACTGGTAAATACTCGACCCAATCTAACCAAACCGCTGCAAAAATAGCATCCTTACCCCTAATTACCACACGGGATCATCTCGAATACCCCAGCTCCCCTCAATTCTTGCGAACAGTCCCCAAAACATACATAGAGTCGAGTCTATGCATTCATTTACCGACCCGCGCACTCGTCTACTAGGTAGTCCCAGCATGCCTCAAGCCCTAATCAAACCCATCTATCATATTGAAATTGCCTATCCCTTTTAAATAGAAATTTATCCAGGCATGAATCAGGGTATACAACGCAAGTCTCACGGATCGGATCGGACCGGATCGGATTCTATTCAAGGTACACAATGCAAAGTAAGGGAGCTGTCGGGTATCTGAGCATTAAGATCAAGCGTATCACGCTACGGGGCTTTATTTTACCTAAATGAATATTTATTTTATGGCTTGGTTTAAAAGTATAATAAAATTGACCAAGAGAGGCCGGGCGGATGGGGCGTATACAGGTGTGGGTAGGTAGGTATACCTCTTCAGGTACCTATACTGAATCGAGGGACGTGCTTCTATTAGTCTTAAAGTAGGATGGATAGATATCAAGCTAGAAAATAGGTACAATGTACTTAGTAGATACTTGATATTTGAGTAGGTAGGCGGGTAGGTAGGTAGCCCTATGTAGGCACGCCCAATGGCGCAGCCGGGAGGATATTATTTCAAGGCATAATGGGACTAGTTAGGATATAGTCAGTAATAAAAGCGGCAGTAAATGAGTAGGAGAGTGATTATTTTATTCTATTTCCAAAATTACAGAATTAGGTTTTCTTGCTATGCGTGTTTGCTTAGGAGGTAAAAGCCTACTGTATAGGAGAACCCTGAA